>JARGYA010000357.1:0-140282 GCA_029204335.1 Mycena vulgaris
TCTTCTCCTAATGACTCGACCCTAGTCCCTGCAAGCCCTCAGCTCTCGACACGCCACGCATATCCACACGCCTGTCTCGACTCCGGGTCCATCCGACTCGGTAAGCAATATCCAGACAAGAGCAAACGGACTCTGATGTCAATCCACCGCTCAACCGCCCTACATACGCCTACGTCGCAATGTCAATACATACGCGGCCATCTTTTCATTTTCCTTTCTTCTGTTTCTTCTATCTTGTTTTTGAATTTCGTGTTCGTGTTCGTCCCCGTCGCACCTTCTTGTCCTCGAGCATTCTCCTTGTCTTCCGTCTTCCGTCTTCTTCGTCTGCTCTGTCTTCTGTCTTCTCCCCACTTCTTGACTCGACCCTAGTCCCTGCAAGCCCTCAGCCTCTCGACACACACACGCCGGCCGCGAATCCTCTCGATACGTATACGCGCGCCGTTCTGCTCCCGAGTCGGACGCGGACTCGGGTGCGCTCTCTCAGCCTGCCGACGCGACGCGCTGTCGATGTGGATGTCCATGGCAGATGCTCCACGGCCGCCGACGCCTACGCCTCTTTCCGCAATCTGACCCTGCGTCCGCCTGTCCGCACCTTCAAGGCTTAATAGGCTTAGACTTCGCACCTTCAGACTTGAACAATAGCGTGGACTCCGCACTCAGCCCGTCGTGGATCTGGATCTGGATCTGCAGCCAACGCCCCGGGCCCCGGGCCCTGGACCCCGAGCCGTCGTACACACCCACCACACCAACACGCCGACGCGCCTAGCACCTCTTCTGATGTTAAAGTTTGATCCAAGTGGGCGCGCTTCGGCGGTTGCCGCCCCTCGCTTGCTTGCTCGTGCCCTGCACTGGTGCCGCTGCCGCTGCCAAGCACCTCACAAACACCGAATACCACAAGCACGGAATGCTGAGCACGCGCTTGCCACTACGCGGCCCAAGTTGTCTCTGTACGTCGCATATTCCAACGCACCCCGCCCACCAAACAACGTCCGTGCAGCCTCCGCATCCTCGAATATCGATCCAACGGACGCGCTGGCCTGCATGCTCTTCCCCCCCCTTCTGCTCCCTGTGTCTGATCTCGATTCCAAGTACCCCCCCTTTTCGTCTCTCTGCTTATTGCCATCTATAACGATAATCTGATCCCCGTCGCCCTACGTACTCAGACTGTATGTCCTGTCATCTATCTATGTGTCGGTGATCTCCTCGCGTCGCCTAAAATATGCGTATGTATGCACGCCGGTGATCTCCGCCCTCAAGCGCCAAATGGTAGATGGGACCCACGTGGAAGTGCGATGTGGCCGCCGCCTCCGCCTTCGCGCAAAGGAACTGCGCGCCAAGCCGCGACTCGACTCGCCCGTATATTCTCGCTCCTTCGCGCTCGCTCCCTCCTCTAGATCTCTGCTCGAGCCCCGCAACCCCACCATCTGGTCCTCCGATCCAACTCAACTAGCATCTCCCTCCTGAATCCGAGGACCGCAATTCCACCTCATATGCGCCGCGGGCGCGCGTTTGTGGTGCAATCGCAATCGCAACCGCAACGCATGCCTCGTGATATTTACGAGCAGGTTGCTCGACGCTCGTATTTAACCTAAAACTGGCACCCTGCGTTAATCCTCCTCCGAGTCCCCCCGCGCGGCATTCAATCACTTCACGTCGCCTCGCAACGATGCGGTGCCCAGACCCGAATCAAGGCGCAGCGTGGCTGACGGGTTGGTTGCATGCGGAGGTGAGTAGGTGAATACACAGCCGCTCCTATTAGTAGCATTCCCCAAAGAGTTCCTCCCCCCGTTCCTTTCTTTCCAAGTTCTCCCGCCCCGGGATCGTTCAGTACAGTATGCACCCTTCGGTTGGATAAAATTGAGCGCGCTATTCGGCGCGTTGTCGAGGCGTCGGCCGCATACCAATCACTCAGCTTCACTCAGATGGAAATTAGAGGCGGTGTCCGTTGGCAGCACTTCCCGCTGGATTGAATTCCGCAGTCGTCGACCCCGCGTAGGATGGGTGGCCCGCTGATGAGCTGCCAGTGCGCCACCCGGTTTGTCAAGTTCGAGTGAGCGGAATGTGCTGGATGTCAAATATACTGCAGCTACTTCTTAACTTTACGGACACGCTCTCAACTGCTCGCGACTCCGGGTCGTTCTGACTCGGTGGGGAGTAGAGAGCAGCAGCGCCATTGTCTGGGCTCCGATGTCCATCCAACGGTCAACCGACGCCTGCGTTATAATGCGCGGCCATCTTTTTCATTTTCATTTTCATTTTCTTCTTCCCCGACGTCACAACTTCCTCAAGCATTCTCCTTGTCTTCTTTGTCTGCTTCTTCTAATGAATTCGACCCTGCGCCTATCAGTCCCTGCAAGCCTCTCGACACGCATACCCACACACGCCGAACGCTCTCGATACGCGTCTGCTGGGCTCTGATCTGACTTTTCTAGCACCTCCTCTGATGTTTGATCGAACTCCTCGACTCGCTCGTTCTCCTCCGAGTCTTTGCTCGACTCGCCTCGACTCCTAGTCGATTGCCCTCCCTCAGCCAGTCTGCGCCCCATCCCCATCTGCCCCGGTGCTTGAGCTGCTTCGGCCGACGCCTATATTACATTACATTACATTACGCGACGCATCCCGGTAGTACTACATACATCCTTAATGACATCTTCCATCGTCAAGAGATTTGATTCTGCTTCTTCTCCTGCCAGCACCAGACCCTGTTCGTGCTGTACGCTACCCGGCCGAATCTACCCTGACTCTGGGATGCTCTGTCGACGCGGATGCTCTGCCGGCATTGGCAGATCAAACGGCTGCCTGCCTACGCGCTCCTTCATCTCTCCTAATATTAAACCGTATGCCAGCCAGTGTGGCCCTCTTCTTCTGCCGTGCTCCTTTCCGCTCCCAAGCAACTTGACCCCTGTGTCTGATCTCCAAGTACATACACATATGGACGCACTCTCCCTTTTATTTTTGTTGTCTTTACATCTGATCCACCGTCGCCTACATACGAATCTCATTTCGGTGATCTCGTCCCTCGCCTACATATGCGTATGTATGCGCGCCAGTGATCTCCGTCCTCAAGCGCCAAATGGTAGATGGCTGGCCGTTGAAGTTCTGTGATGGGGAGACCTTTTGCAACCACGAGAAGATGATCGCTCTAGACGAGTCTGCCGGTTCTGCCAAACTGAAGTTGAAACTCCTGAAAATGCCCTATCAACTTGTGACGCCTCCGCCGAGATTACGTCCCTGAGAACAACATTCCTGGATAAACTCTTCACAACTGCACCAACCTTGCGTCGTCTCATGGATGAACTCGACCCAATTGAGCTCTAAATCCATGGGTTATGCCGTGGCTCTCGTGGCTGAATTTGCATATGAAGTCCCGCAAGTGTATTACGCGACGCCGCTGTTTCGATTAGTTAGTTGAACCGAGGTACTTCTGTTTTTCTGTTATATTTTTTGCTTCTATGTATCGCCTGGGTTCTACAGCGTGACAGGAGACTGGAGTTCAGGGACGATGATGTACATAATAGGCCTGGGCCCTGTAGTACACCGGGATACTTCCTGAAACCGGCGTTCCTAAGCGGGACCGTGTCGTGTAATGCTACCTACCTACCTACCTACCTCCCACATACATACCTAAACATATCCGGAGTTTGTGCGCTCCGGTGCTTGCCTTGCTTCGCGCTACGCATAACCGGAATGGCCATGAATGGAGTCTCTCGCGCCGTATGCTTCTGAATGAGTGGGCGAGGTGCCGTCGCGCAGACTACTTAGTACCCCGCTCCTCGTATTGCATGAATATTCTCGTCTCCCTGCCCCCAGTCCGTCGAGATCCCCGGCGCCCTTCTTCCATCCCGCAACGATGTGCCCAAATGGCACACCAAGTTTGCCGGCCTCCCGTCGCCAAGGCGCAACGTGGCCGGCGGGTTCAGGGCTACACGCGGAGGTGTGTAAGAAATACACAGCCGCAAATTGGATTCCGCAGCTCCCCCCCATTTTAACCCCGAAGCAACACGCGCCGAGATGCTGCACTACAAGCACCGAGTCGGAGGAGTCAATTCGGCTGTTCCGCCGAGCAAGTACGTTTTCCCGCTCGTCCATATGAGTCCTCGAAAGTCAAGCCGATATCTCCGACCCTCGTCGTTGGTACTCTTGAAACAGAGTCTTGATCTTGAGGCATGTGCATGTGGATAAATTTTGTAACGCAAGAGCGGCCAGTGCACGTGATTCGGTTGGATCTGTGGTTGAATTTCGGTCTTTACAAAATAGATCGTAGAGGCCGAATTCGGGGGCGGGTAATGATCAGTGCAGCCTTTAATATCTCGCGGAAAATTTCAAGTCAAAGCCTTGATTCAATTTGGGAGTTTATTTTCTCCGGCCGAGAACCCCGGCCGGCCTTTTGTCTACATATTGACGTTTCCACCACCCTCTCATGTCGGTGGTCTTTTATTTGGCCAGAATGTCTATATGGATGACGGTGATCTTCAATTCCCGACGAGCGGCGCTTGAGGACGGAAGATGGGACCCGCTCGGAAGTGCGACACCCGCAAGGTGGTGTGAATTGACTCGATACCCTCTCTTTCGACTCGCTCTTTCTCCTCCGAGTCTGCTCGATTCGCCTCGACTCCTAATCAACTGCCCTCCCTCAGCCAGTCTGCGCCCATCTGCCCCGGTGCTCCACCTGCTCCGCCGACGCCTACAGTATATTAGATTACATTAAGCGACGCATCCCGTACTATATTGCTTAATGTCAATGGCATCTTCCATCGTCAAGAGGTCTTATTCTGCTTCTTCTGATCCTGCCAGCGCCAGACCCTTTTCGTGCTGTACGCTACACGGCCGCTCTATCCAAACTCTGGGATGCTCTGCCGACGTGGACGCAGATGCGGATGCTCTGCCGGCATTGGCATATCCAACGCCTGCCCGCTACGCGCTCTCTTTCGCGCTCCATCATCCTCTCCTAATATTAAACTAAATGCCAGCCAGTGCGCGCCCTCTTCTTCTGCCGTGCTTGTTTCCGCCCCAAGCAAGTCAACCCCCTGTGTCTGATCTCGATTCCAAGTACCCCTCTCTCTGCTCTATAATCTGATCCACCATCGCCTACGTACTGTACTTATGTCCTGTCTATCTACGTATCTCACCTGGTGATCTCCTCGCGTCACCTAAATATGCGTCACGGTACGTATGTACGTATACGCGTCCGTGATCTCCGTCTTCAAGCGCCAAATGGTAGATGGGACCCACTCGGAAGTACGATGCCGCCGCCTCCGCGCAAAGGGAGCGGGGTGCGCCAAGCCGCGACGTCCGGATATCCTCAATTTGACCTCTCCTCTCGACTCGACTCGACTCGACAGGCCTCGACGATATGCGGAGTCTGTGCCGCCTCCGAATCTCCTCCCTGCGAAAGAGGTTGATGGCTTGATGCTGCAATGGATCCAAGGCGAAGTCGATTCATCAGACAAACTGTATCTGATCCAGGGACGTCGTGAACCACAGAAGGACAGACCCCTCGCGCTACTTACAAACGCTTCGCTTACGGTACTACTTGTCCATGGTAAAGACTTGCAAACATCGAGGAGCCCTCACCTCGACTGGCCATTGAAGTGCTGTGATGGGGAGACCATTTGCAACCACGAGAAGATGATCGCTCTAGACGAATCTGCCGGTTCTGCAAAACTGAAGTTGAAACTCGTGAACATGCTCTGTTAACTTGTGACGCCTCCGCCGAGATTAAGTCCCTGACAACAACATTCCTGGATAAACCCTTCGCAACTGCACCAACCTTGTGCCGTCTCATGGATGAACTCGACCCAATTGAGCTTTAAATCCATGGTTTATGAAAGATCTACTGTGGCTCTCGTGGCCGAATTGCATGTGAAGTCCTGCAAGTGTTCCGATTAGCTAGTTGAACCGAGGTACTTCTGTTTTCCCGTTCTATTTTTTGCTTCTATATTTTGCCTGGATTCTACAGCGTGACAGGAGACTGGAGGTCAGGGACAATGGTGTACATAATAAGTAAGCCGGGCCTTGTAGTACACCGGGATACTTCCTGAAACCGGCGTTCCTAAGCGGGACCGTGCCGTGCAATGCTGCCTACCTACCTCCCACATGCGTACCTAAACATATTCGGAGTTTGCGTGCCCCGGTGCTCGCCTTGCTTCGCGCTATGCATAACCGGAATCGCCATGAATGGAGTCTTTCGCGCCGGATGCTTCGGAATGAGTGGGCGAGGTGCCGTCGCGCAGACTACTTAGTACCCCGCTCCTCGTGTTGCATGAATATTCTCGTCTCCCTGCCCCCGGTCCGTCGAGATCCCCGTCGCCCTTCTTCCGTCCCGCAACGATGTGCCCAAATGGCACACCAAGTTCGCCGGCCTCCCGTCGCCAAGGCGCAACGTGGCCGAAGGGTTCAGGGTTGCATGCGGAGGTGTGTAAGAAGTACACAGCCGCGAATTGGATTCCGCAGTTCCCCCCCATTTTAACCCCGAAGCAACACGCGCCGAGATGTTGCACCCACAAGCACCGAGTCGGAGGAGTCAATTCGGCTGTTCCGCCGAGCAAGTACGTTTTCCCGCCCGTCCATGCGCATCCTCCAAATTCAAGCCGATAACCCCGACCCTCGTCGCCGGTACTCTTGAACCAGAGTCTTGATCTTGAGGCATGTAAGTACATGTGGTTAAAATTTGTAACGCAAGAGCGGCCAGTGCACGTGATTCGGTTGGATCTGATCTGTGGTTAAATTTCGGTCTTTACAAAATAGATCGTAGAGGCCGAATTCGTGGGCGGGTAATGACCCGTGTGGCCTCTAATATCTCGCGGAAAATTTAAGTCAAAGCCTTGATTCAATTTGGGAGTTTATTTTCTCCGGCCGAGAACCCCGGCCGGCCTTTTATTTACGCATTAACGCCACCCTCTCATGTCGGCGGTCTTGTCTTTGGTCAAATTTGTGCATGGGTGGTGGTGATCTCCAATTTCCGGCGAGCGACGCTTGAGGACGGAAGATGGGACCAAGATGGGACCCGCTCGGAAGTGCGACACCCGCAAAGTGGTGTGAATTGACTCGATACCCTCTCGCTCTTTCTCCTCCGAGTCTGCTCGATTCACCTCGACTCCTAGTCGACTGCCCTCCCTCAGTCAGTCTGCGCCCCATCCGCCCCGGTGCTCGACCTGCTTCGCCGACGCCTATATTACATTACATTACACGACGCATCCTCGTAGTACTACATCGCTCAATGGCATCTTCCATCGTCAAGAGGTCTGATTCTGTATTTTCTGATCCTGCCAGCACCAGGTCCTGTTCGTGCTGTACGCTACGCGGCCGAATCTACCCTGACTCTGGGATGCTCTGCCGGCATTGGCAGAATCCAACAGCTGCCCGCCTACGCGCTCCTTCATCTCTCCTAAAATTAAACCCTATTAAACCCCATGCCAGCCAGTGCGCGCGGTCTTCTTCTGCCATGCTTCTTTCTGCCCCCAAGAAAGTCGACCCCCTGTGTCTGATCTCCAAATACACATACAGACGTACTCCCTCCTGTCGTCCCCACACCCGCCCGACCCACCGTCGCCTACATACGAATCTCATTTCGGTGATCTCCTCCCTATGTATGGCGGTGATCTCCGTCCTCAGGCGCCAAATGGTAGATGGGACCCACTCGGAAGTGCGACGCCGCCCCGCAAAGGCAGCGGGGTGCGCCACGCCGTGACGCGACTCAACTGGATAATAGATATCCTCTCTGCTGGACCACCCGACTCGACTCGGACTCGCTCGTTCTCCCACGACTCGGACTCGCTCTTGCTACTCGACTCGGCCGCCCTCCCACCGCAGCTGCATATATACTAATATCCATATTCGGAGTCTGTACCCCATCTGAATCCGAGGCTCCTGCAAGTTCCGATCGACTTGCTTCGCGCCATACAAACCCGGGAATCGCGTCGACGGCCTGATGTTATCTGTTACGCCACATGTTAGGACTCGTCTGATGTGTTTGTGGTAATGGGGTCTTTCGCGATGTATGCCTTCTGAATCGCTGCATCGACGCTAAATCTTATGTCACTATCAAGCTTCAGTGCTTCAATCCGCCTCGCGACGATGCGGTGCCCGGAGCCGAATCAAGGCGCAACGTACGGGTTGCCTGCAGTAAAGTGCACCGCCGCTCCCTCTTATTAGTAGGGTTGAGTCCAAGTCTTCCACCCCAGCCCAATTAAGTATTAACCAGTGAGTCCGCCCTTCCTTCCAGTGCCCCGGGTTCATATTCATTTATACGCCGCCGTTCCATCGATCGCGATATTGCGCCCTCAGCAAGGCGTCGTGGTGGTGTAATCCTTTGGTGCCTCGGTAGAAAGCACAGGTGGTGCAGCAGGTGTGGATCCCGCAGTCGTCGATCCCGTTCAGGATAACCCCGCTCGTCATATCAGTCGAGCAACACTGCACCGACTCGGAGATGGAGGGCCCGCTGATGGTGATGGGCCGCCACCCTGTTCTGCTAAGTTTAGGTGAGTTTCCCATGCCATACTAAGGATCCCATGAAATAAATACAACGCACTCCGCAATCCTGTCACTCGGAAGGCCTCCTGGCCGTCGTCGACTAAACTCACCTTTATTTGACTGCCCATGGTCCGCGTTCTCTCGACTCGGACTCATCAGGAGTAATTTGAGTGCTTAGTACGTCCTCCCCCCCTTTCATATACATCTTCGAGAGTCAAGGCAATGCCTCCTACTCTCACCACAAGTATTCTTGAGGCATGTACATGCGCATTAAATTTTCAGAGCGGTCAGTGCATGTGACGCGGTTGAATCTGCGGCTGAACTTTGGGCGCGGGTAGGTTGAATTTTATCATAGAGGGGACGATCGACCTGATCCTTCCGGCATTCACTGTCCCACTCGCGATTCAAGCCACGCCCTTGATTAACTTTTGAGGTTTATTTTCTCCACCCGAGAACCCCGTTGCCATTGCGCATTGACGGCTCCGTCAGACTGAGACAAGTACTGCCTTGAGATAATTATTTTTAAGGTGTTTCGCCACCTTACGCCCACTTGTGGCTCGATACCACCGCGGCTCGTCTGCCATGATGAATACCACTGTACGCAACCTGAAGTTTGGGGGGTGGGGAAAACATGGACATTGCATACGCACATCCGACCCGGTTAGCTCCTGGTCCCCAGTATATCATCGCAATTGAATACATCAGTTTACAGAATTAGGGTGTCTCAGAATTAGAATTTTGAGCCCAACTTGAGCCCCAACTTGTGCCTCAACTTGGCTTAAGTTGGGGTCAAGTTGGGGTCAAAGTTGGGGCTCAAGATTCTAATTTTGAAACACCCTATTGTTTCCCCTGTCAGTAATAGGCGCGCACCCGAATTAGGTTGTCCCGTTTCCTAAGTTTAGCGCAAGTCGGAGGTACCCTGACACCGGTCGCGTTATAATGGGAATACTGCTGCCGTAGATTTGGGAGGGATTAAGGACTCCGGGCTGCGCGAACTCGCTTGTGGGATCTGCTTGAATTTATTTTGGCATTTGATTCAACAAGACGGGCACGTGACTAGTTCAACATTGTGGTTTTTTTTTTTTTGGAGGCGGCTGGGAGTCAGACGAGAAAGTTGTGATTATTACCTCCTTCGTCGTATATGAGCCGATTTATAGTCGTATGTTTGCCCGTGTGTAGTACTTGTCGTCTAAATTTAGCCGGCGCTGAGTGAATGGGGACGTGAACCCAATTGATTAGTTGAAGTATATTATTCTGTATATTCTCCGGCGCTCAGGATTTATTTCCTCCCCACCCCATTTAGTAGGTGTTCCCCAAGATGGTTAGATACAATTAATTCGCTATGCTACAGCCGCTATGTATCTCTGCCCCGTCCCCGAAATCGAATCGCCAATTTTAAATTTCACGCCTCCAGAAAGACGCGGTCAGCGAGAACTCAAAGCCAGTTCGAGTCCATCTTAAGGCTTATCCCAGAGGGTATTAAAAGATGCAAAGCAGCCCAGGACCTTATTCCAGTGTTTGTGTCTCGAACGAGATGTATGATTCACAATTGTATGCCATACGAGGCTCGGACGAGTGAAATGACGCACCATACGGCAACACCCTCGCAGACCCCATATGCCGGTTCCGCCTCTCTGGTCCCGATAACAGACGACCACTTCATTCAGCCTGAATCGAGGGAAACTCAATCGCCCTTCGCGACTCGCTCTCTATCGCGGGCTGAGCGCTCTGGAGGTTCATGTTCCCGGCAATGGGGTGTTTCAGAATTAGAATTTTGAGCCCAACTTGAGCCCCAACTTCGACCCCAACTTGACCCCAACTTGAGCCAAATTGAGGCACAAGTTGAAACTTTGTTTGTGAAACACCTAAGCAGATTTTTCTGGCTCGACTCCAAAGTTGAGGTAAACTCGGAGCTTCGCGTATCATGAAAGATGTGATGCAGGCCTGAGAACCGGATTAGCCGAAGTTGGGGCACGAAATTGGGGCACAAGTTGGGGTCGAAGTTGGATGCCAAGTTGTGGTCCTATGCACAACTTGACATCCAACTTCGATTTTGTGCCCCAACTTCGTGTAAGAAAGTCCGAGGCGCGTCCTAGACCACTACACCAAAAGGTAGATAGATAATCAGTTGTACTGATTACCCCGCGCGCCTATATAAGGACATTGGAATTGTCGTAAGCTAGCATGCTTACACTTCGACCCCAACTTCCGGCAAGTTGGAGGTCGAAGTTGGGGCTCAAGTTGGGCTCAAAATTCTAATTCTGAAACACCCTAATGTCATAGAAATTGCCGCCGTTGATTTGAACTCTGGAGCTAGAGGCCAATAGTGGCATGGAGAGCAGAGAGTACGATGTGGGGGATACAGCGCAAGGTCGAGGGAGACACAGTCCAAGATAGAGGGTGAGATACAACCCTAGGTAGAGGGTGATAAATGCTGTGGGCAGTGTCCTACATGCGCAAGCCTCGAGGCGAAGCTGTCAAGAGCTATGCTCCGGCGCCAATCCGTGCTCGCTGTTTTTTGGCCTCCTGTGCATGTCAAAGTGATAAATTTAGCGGTCAGAGTACATGCGAGTGTGAGCTGATCAACGCAGAAATTTCAACGACACAAAGAAGTGTGCAATACTTATAAGTTACTTGGAAAACACGATTCAAATGGTATCCGGATCCAATGCAAGATCTGCGCAAGCACCTAGAGCGCAGTCCTGTCGCTCGAGCCGCCAAAAAATAAGCCATACGCAACGTAAAACATCCACAGGTAGCAATTGCACGGTAGAGGTCGGCCACGGGCGGGTTGAATTTTACGCCTAGGTACAGTCATTAAGCATCCCACCGTAACTTTAATTCCAACTCACGATGATTCAGATCCAGACCCAAGGCTTTTGAGGGAGCCCTCCTCCGTTCAAACCCGGAGCCGAAAGGCTTTAATTGCTTGGGGAAATCGTGCTATCCATGATATCACGTTCCGCTGGCAGGTTAACCTCTTTCTCCAGTGCCTCCGCACGAGCGGCGTCCCCGGCGACGAGGACAGTGCCGGCGTCTGGGAGGTGATTACCGACACTCCCTCCATCACAGGACCCCGGAAAATCCCATTCGAGGCTAGGTCCCGAAAATGCTGGATTCCCCAGTTTTTGTCCGGACACATTGTGGTCGCTTTTGGCCGGTTTTTGTCCGGACAGGCCCTAGCCTTTGCTGACATAATCGTTCAACTGCGGTGATTTCCGCCGCCCACGACCTAAAAATCCTCAAATTTTCTCGGTGCGCTGATTTTCGCCCCATTCTTGACCGATTTGGAGCATCTCCGCTCGAATTTCCACGGAGATGTGCACCCAACCGTGTTTTTGGTACAAATTCCCTCGACCCGCTCCCGGTCCGGACAGGACCTAGCCTTTCGCCCCTCGAAGGCCATTTTTCGTCCGTTTAGGACCTGGGTTCGAGGTCCCAAAATCGGAATTTTTGTCCGGTACCGGACCTAGCCTCGAAGGGGATTTTCCGGGGTCCTTCCATCACCTGGGCCGACGACTGACAATCGCGGCGGAGCGGTCCCAGACGATCATTTGCACGTTCCTGTCATAGATCATCGATATCGGTCATCGATCATCCTTAGCTTCCCCTAGCTTCCCCTGATCTCACAACAGGACGCATGCCAGGATGCTCTCTCAAACCTTTGAGCAGAAGCGGGAACAGACCGCTCGCGCAGCTTTTGAGGCGGCCGTGGGCGAGGTTGACAAGTTGGTGATGTCAATCTATTCGATTTCGGTTTCTCACCATCCATAGGCTGCGGGACGAGATGAAGGAGAGGAATGCAGCTTACGACACCAAGCTTGCGCGGATGAAGGAGGCCTTCGACACCAACATTTCGCAAGTCACAGCAGACACTAAGACCGGTCGGTTCGTCCTGTACTTCGTCGCTTTCGCGATGATCTACTTGGTGACGGTCCGAAAACATTAACATGTCTGAACCATGGCTTTGGTCCCGAGCTTCGTTGTCTAGCTTCTCTTTCCTTTCTACCGCCACCCTTCACAAATATCGGATACGCCGCCAACGGATAACCCATGTCCATCTCAATCACTCTCGCTGCGTTCCCGGAGGAGCTCCTCGAGCGCATACTCGCGCACGTCGTCGTCGCCCCGTCGACGCCCCACCCCCGCGCTCCGTGGCACCCCAAGACCCAGTCCACCGACATCCGGGCGCGCACGGCACCGCTGCTCGTCAGCCGCGCCTTCTACCGTATCGGCCTTCCGCACTTTTACCACACTCTCGTCTTGCACACCCCGTCCCAGGCCCAGGCCCTCCTCTCGACTCTGACAGCGGACCCTGCCCTTGCGCGTTGCGTACGTGCACTGGTGCTTCCTGAGCCGTGCCCCGCTGCGGGTGAGGTGCTGCGTCGCGTCGGCCCGTCCCTCCGTGCGCTCGACCTTACGCTCCCGCCGGCCCTCCCTGCACCAGACGCCGCGGGCCTCTGCGACGCCCTGTCGACCCTGCAGAATCTGCATACCCTCACCGTGCGCAAGGCCGCGGGGACTTACCTCTCCCAGCCCGCCCCGCGCGCCGTCCTCGCCGCCCTTGCCTCCGCCGCAGCCTCCTGCCCCGATCTCGTGCGTCTCCTTGTTTTTTATGACTCCATAACCTAACCCGCCACAGGAACACCTCACAACAACCTTCCCCCTCTCCGCCGACCCTGCGCTCGCGCCCCTCACAAACGCCCTCGCGGCCGCGCCCGCGCTGCACACCCTGCGCACGCCCCCGCCCGCGGTCTGGTCCCCTCCCTTCCTCGCCGTCGCCGCCAACCCCGCGCTCCGCCGCATCTGCCTCGACGCCGCCCCTCCCTCTCCCCCTTCCTCTTTCGCGGCTCCATCGGCGCCGCGCGCCCGTCCCCCGCTCGCATCTGGCCTCTTCCTCGTGGAGGCGCGCAAGCACACGCGCCTGAGCGAGCTCATCCGCGCGGGCACGCCCGTCATCGGCGGTGGGTGGCGTGGGCGTGCGTGGACCGTCGGCGCGGCGGGCGTGGATTCGGTGGCCCTCGGGCTCGCGGCCAGGGACGGGTCGAGCCACAAGGGCGAGCAGGGGCCGGGCGCGCGTGCGTGCTAGGCGGAACCGAACGGAGACATACCATACAGACCTGGGCCCCACCCTCTTTCAAATACAATGCACATACAAGCAACAAGAAACGAAACGACAACGAACACAAACGATTACATACCTGCATATACCGCCGTCGGACTCTACAGCACATGCACATACGGCGCCCCACACACATACAGCGCATCTCTTCCGCGCACTCGACTCTCATACACATACATCTCTCTCCCTCGCTCGACTGTTGAATTTCTCCCTCTTAATGCCTAGACACGTTTTTTATTTCCTTCTCTCTCCCCCTTTTTATCTCGTGTCTCCCCTTTTACCGCACTCGTAATCCCCCCCTCCCTTTCACGTATCGTATTGTACATAAAAGCGCCCCGGCGCACGGACTCGCTGCTCTCGTTGACCATTGGATTACATATTGCGTCCGCGTAGATAAGTATAGTGTAAAGTAAGTAGGCCAAAAGTAGGCAGCAGAATATTGGTATTGGTATTGGTATTGGTATTGGTATTGGATGTAAAGTACTGTATAGCGGTGGTAATGCGAAGCGAGAGGTTTTTTTTGATTATTTTTGGGAACTTGAGAATAAGAGAAGGGGAGGGAGGGAAGGAGTGATTTGTCGGCGGGCTGTGATGCGCCCTTCTCCCTTCGCCACTCGGGTCTCAGCTGGCTCCGGAGCTGAGGGGTTTTTGTTTCGCAAATCGTAATGGAGCTCTATAGCTACGCGCATACCCTCTGAGTCTCGCTCCATTCTTGCGCGGAGTCCGGACGCCTCGTCCTCGCCGCTCGGGGTCCGTCTCGGTCTCGTCCTATTCTTGTTCCTGGCTGGCTGGAATCTCCTTCGCGCTCTCCGGATCCTGTACCCGGGTCCCGAGTCCCGGGGCTCCGACAAACTCGAGCTCGGGAGCTCGGGGCTCGGGGCCCGGGCTGAGCTCGGAGTCGGCGCGCTTGAAACATTAATAATCCAAAATCGTCTGCCGCATGAGGACTAGCTTCGACTGAACTCTGGCGCATGAGGACTAGCCTCGCCGCTTTCGGGGATCGGATAGTATCGCCTCCACCTCGCTCCATGCTGCTCCATCCTGCGCACTGCTCCTTGCTCCATGGCGAGCGTCAAACCGCCGCTCACGCCGTTTCGGTGCGTCCCACACCCAGCTAGTCTCCTATCTCGTTGTGGGTGTTCATTCATCTCGTGTCGGCGTCCATCAAGCCTCCATTAATTTCGTTGTCGCCGTCCGTTCATACGATCTCGCTCTTGCCGTCCGTTCATCTCGCTCCCGGCGTCCGTTCATCTCGTGGCGTTCGCGTTCATTCATTTTGCACTGCTCGGACGCGCGGGACTCGGGGCTCGGGACGCGCGCTGATAATGCGAGAGGTTTTTTTTGGTTAGAGTTTTCAAGTTTTTGGCCTCGACTTTCGTGATGATGAGAGGAAAGGTTTAAGGCGCCCTCAATTCCTTCTTCGGGACGACGGGGAGGGGGTCTCAGCTAACGCCTCCGGCGGTGTTTCGTATGCCGACTCCGTTCTCGCCTCTCCATTCTGGTGAAATGCGCCCGGCGGAATCTAGACATTTCGTTCCGCCGCGCGGTGTCCGTCTCCTGCACCCTCCTCATCCTCGTCCTCGTCCTCGTCCTCCGCATGCTGTACCCGGGCCCCGGAGTCGGCGCGTGAAGGTTTCCAAAATCGGGCGGCGCATAAAGACTAGCTTCGACTGGACTCTGGCGCATGAGGACTAGCCTCGGAGTCTGTATCCTCCGGGATCCGACTCGGACAGTATCATTTCCACCCCCCGGATCCCGCTCCGCACTGTCCCATGGTGCCTCAAAGTTCAAACCACGTTTACGCGGCCCTCGGACCCACAGCCAGCTGGTCTCCTATCTCGCTCTCGGTGTTCATTCACTGGCATCCATCCGTTTTGCGCCGTCGGCGTTCATCAAGCGTTCATCCATCTCGCTGTCGGCGTTTATTCATGATCATTTGGTGCCGTACTGGGACGGACCGACACTAAAACTATAACTAAAAACGGACTGGGCCGCCGACTACCGTGGACAGCCACCGACGCGCGGAACCTTACTTGACGCGACAAAGAGCTTATCGCGCGCTTGCGTTTGCGTTTGCATTTGGCCGCCCTGGGCCTGTCTCCCTCGGAAGCGACTCAGGGGACTGTCGATCAATGCGTCGGCGCACATTGTGCTTAATTATAATTACTCGCTCGGACATGGCGCCATCACACATGTTCGCGCTCGTTTGCTCTCCTGCTGTGCTTCTACTACTCGCTCGTCCTTGTACGATATACATTCGGCTGAAGCAAGCCGAGACCGAACCATCTCACCGACGCGCCGTTTATTGTCCAATACTCACTAAGCACCAGGCACCAGGCCTCCCTCGATGTTACGCCCTCAGGCCTCAGGAACAACCGCAACAGACCTTCCGAGACTCGTGTCCATCGTCGCCGATCTTCCCCCCTGCTTCCACTTGGTCCAGGTCAGGGCCGCAATCCATTCGTGCTGTCTGCGGCTTAAAAGTATTTTCCCTTGCATCTGCCCGCATTCTCCCCGCATTCTCAGTCCTGGCAATCTCCTGACGCCGGCAAATTGTCTGCTCTGCTGCATGTTCTCCAATAACAATTATGCAGACGCGAGAATTAAGTGCTTCCCGCCCGTTCAAACTGGCGACCCTGCATTCATTTATCCCTCTACGCTAGTACGACGGGGAAGAAGAATCTGTTTGCTCTGATTTCTGAATCCTGTCCGCCGAGTTCCACTGGAGAAAAGAATGCCGGCTCGTCGTCCCGGTCTGATGACCTCGCTACATACATTTACGCGCGACGCAGATACTTGGTCATCGCGGCCTATCAAATATCTCGCCGCTCCTCATGCTGCGGCTTCGGGGCTCGGGCCGCGGATCCGGCGCCACCGCCACCCGCCGTTGAGTACGTTGAATTTAGGTGATATAGTATCCCGCACCCCTGCACTCGATGATCGCTGCCCGGCTGTTCGTCGCGGTTGCTGTCGCGTCATCCTGTGTATCGAATTATACTACAGTATAGGCGTGCCCCATTTGGCAGATCCCGAGCGCGGGAGTCGATACGGGTTGTATGTATGAGTTTGGGGGACTAGATCAAAGGTGGTTGCCCGTCGGTCTACGCACCCGAGCTGCGCCGCCGATCCAAATTTTGCGCCGTCAAGACAAAACAGACAAGCATCGCCCCGCTGCACGTCCCCGGTGGCGGGTGGCACCAGACGTCCATGCATTCTCAAGTGCAGTGCCGTTTGCGCCGGTAAGTTGAAATGTAAGCAGGAGTACACTGGATATAGTATTAGGCTTTATTAGGGACTCGGAGGTGTCGCTTGTCATTGGCGTCGATCTGATTACCCCGTGGGGCAAGTTGCAAGCTGAAGTTCCCCGACTCGGAGCTGCCAGTGGGCGGTGCAGGGTTGACAGCACCACGATGCCCGGCACACCCGGGGCGCGCCCTCCATCCACGCAGACTCACACACAGCCCTGTATAGTAATTCCGAGTCTGGGCGGCGGGATCATGGAATGATTCAAAGCGAATGCGTAATAGACAAGTGCACAGTAACTCGGAGTCCGTTCAACAATTCGTGCGGTACATATTAAAAGTCCGATGAAATCTAAAGTAATGTAGATGCAAGTGTAGCGAACGGTGAGAGGGCTCAGACCCAAATGCATTGGGATTCGGCTGGGATCGAGGTTCAACACTAGAGCACGTGATCGTTGAATTTTAGTGTGCAGCTTTGGTCACTGGTTCAGTTCCGCCATGTTCTGGGTCGTTACCATAGTACATGGAAGTTCGTTCATGGCCGATTCTTAGAATTTTTTTTTTCTGCTCTTTGCACAGCCCTGCATGCGCTCTGCCACTGCGGACACCGATCAACGTCCAGAGTAAAATTACCACCCGCGACGGGCCTTCTCCTTTGTGCGGAGATATGAGCGCGCGGCAACTTTATCCCGCAGATTGGAGGTTCTGATGTCCGGCGTCGCATCTCTTTAAGAATAAACTCGACAAAAGCTGATCGTTATTAAGCACTACATGTTAACTGCTCCGTCATGGCCAGGCCAGTCTAGGCTCGGGTCGCACAGGGCTTTTCAATGTTGTTGCTTTGAGCTCACGTCCGCGACGGCGAGCTGCGCTGAAATTGAGTGCAGTCACGCTCGGGTATGTTTTGAATTACATACTTGTGCGCCCCATTTGGCAGGTCCTCCCCAAGCGCTATCATCTGCCGGTCGACGACATACGCCTTGCAACCACCAACTCCGTGAGTGCGAGTTAACTTAGGCAGGCTTACGGGGCAGTGTAAATTATTCAACATCAGCACATGCATCGCCGCCGCACGTCCCCAACTGAGTATACTTATGTCGAGGTTCATTCTTAATTGCGGTACTGCATGTACCAATCATTGTTGAGTCTGCCCCTATCCATTCACCGAGCATTTTTGGCGCAGAGCCTCCTCGTCTGGCCATATCAAGACGTGCCCATCATGGTGCAGAATGTAGAAGTAAACTTGGGTGGCGCCGATTTTGACTAATCCGTCGGGAAGGTTGCCCAGCCTGGGCAGAGCGGTTCCTTTGGAGTCAACGCGCAAGCACAAATGCACAAGCAGCCAATACTTAACCGTCCCCCAATATGCATCCCCGCGTCGGATTATGCGCAGGCTCCCATTTAGCAGGTCCCCAAACGTATGAATCGATACTGGTATGTATGAGTCACGATGAATATGAGTCGGTTGATATATAATCTGGGGGGTACTATAGTACCATCGAGGCTCTCTTCACGCTGTCCAGCGCGTGAAGCTCGGCGTTAGCACTAGGTGTGTGACTAAATGCGAAATTCTCTTGCGTCCGATCAGGCTACGCTCGCGCGGCTCTGGCCCAATCGTTACTGTGCATCCATGTCTCCAGTTCATTGGGTTAGATTCGGTGATTGAAATTGGGCTTCCCCGAGCCTTAGTGCTACCGTCTGTGTCAATGGCATTCATTCAGCCGTGCGCCGACAACCTAGACCTTGCCGCAACCTGCCCGTTTCCTAGTATCCAGCATCAAAACTTATCCGCCGCACGTCCCCAGCTGGATATATCTCGAGGTAAGGTTGCCTAAAACAGTAGTGATAAATTGTAGGGGTATCTTAAATTGGCGAGGGGGCACGGAACCGTACTTCGACGATAACTCTTTGAATAATATGAGCCAGAATATCTGTGGAGAGATCCAGCCCCGTTGTGTGAATGTGTGTCCAATGACTTCGAAATTTAGGGTACAGATAATTGAGCTCACGATGCATGATGGCCTAAAGGTTCATCCAAAATTTCCAAGTCAGCCATTTCTCCTCCGCTCCGTCAAAGGCGTAATGCCGAAACGGCTACAGTTTGTCCGGATTTTCCTGATGTTGTTCAAATCGGGCGAGAAGCTCAGGCGGAGGTTGAGGGAATGTCTAAGAGAGGACCGGGGGTCAAGAGATGTATTAGCTGCCAGGGGCCGACGAATAAAGATTCACCTTGAGCCATTGTATGGTATTGTGTGAATCGTTTAGATCAGGTGTCGCTTCACCTTCAATTTGACCCAGATTTTGTAAAAGGTCTGGGCAAGGTGGACATGACCTCAATATACATCCAAGATGTTGCTATGCATCCATCCACTCACAAGTGCGTGTGGCGGGACGGGAGGAGGTGACTTGGTTGTTCGGAGGAATGAATGGCGAATGGAGGCGAGTTGTGCGATCCTTGCCTCGCCCGCGCGCGCGCCGTGCAACCGCCCGAATCCTAAGTCCTGAATCCAGCCGATAATCCGCTGCCGACCCATCGTTGCGCTTACTTTGCCTATAATAATACCACTTAGCACAACCCACCACCGCAGTGAATTATTTACTGTATTATGCATGTGCACCATTTGGTAGATTCCCCGAGCGCAGGTTGAGAGATAATCTGGGAGATACTATAAGTACTAATGTATCATACAAGATGGTTGCGCTTCGTCCGCCCCACACATTCGACGGACGCCATTCGCTGCGCCGCCCGCGCACGCTCCAAATTATCCAGTGTCATTATAGTATGGCCGCCGCACGTCCCCGGGTGGGTATTTCGGCCGGTCGTTCTCAAGTGCACTGACCGAGCGATTTTTGGCGGTATTCATCGGCTTGCACATGGATCAGGACGAGGCACAATGGCACCTCATCATCGCACCTCAGAATTTCGGGTGGGGGCACGTCTATTCCGAGTCAAGGGCAAATTATAGTATATGCATGCATCGCCGCTTCACTGGTTATATTTCGAGGTCCATTCTTGATTTGTGGTGCTCCCGATCATGTGTGGGTCCCATCCGTTCACCGAGCAATTATTTTGGCCCGGCACCCGATGGTATGGCCGTCCGTCCGTATCAATCGACATCGCGACCGACCCGAGCGACGGTGCTTGGATAGGGTTGTGTTCCATCATGGATCTCTCGAGGGGGGAGAACTATTGATTACTGACTCGCTCACTATGGTTGAATATTCTTAAAGCGAGAACCTGATTCAACCAAGAGGTCCAAGATAGAGAACACGTGACGGTTGAATTCCAAGGGCAGCCTAGGACCTCTCGGCGCTCGCTGCTGTTAAGATAGGCCAGTCACGCATCCTAGCTTTACAAGCTGTTGGATACAGCAATCGTCTTCTCCCGCGTCCGTTTACAGCCAGATTGTTATCCATTGATCCTTACCTCTTATTGTTCGCCCTTTTTGGTTACTTAGCTGTAGATACACGACTTGGTATATATACTTCTCTGTATTTCATATTCAATTAAGTATTGTTTGCCTTGTGTTCACTCTTGGGATATTGGCTTTCCAACAGCTGCGACCATGGCACAAGTCTACAAATTTTACCAGCAACATGACAATGGGAGGTATTCATGCAAATTTTCGAGCTAAAGGACTCTGAGTTCTAAATCTGTTTGTGCCCCGCCGCTTGCCGGCCATTCACTTCATTTCGACCAAGGGAGTCCAAAGATAAGAAAATATGATGTCACCTACATTTTTTTTGGAACGGCCTTTCAGGCTTCAACATACCAACCTACCGGGGGAATTCGCTTATATAAGCCTCAAATGTGCCGCTAGATTTTTTTTGAGCCCTGGGGGACGTTCAGATGGCATGTCGGTGTCCATCCCGGCGTTTGAACCACGAAATTGGTGCGAGTTGAAGGAAAGACTTGGGCCTTGGTCCAGACCATTTCGAGGATCACATGATGGCTTGCCAGGCGGTTCAAAAGTCGATGTTGGCCATATTTACAGCCAACCAAGCTATTCACGACAGTAATATGGCGTCAGAATTGCATGCAGTATGCTTGGGAAGTCGTAAGAGGGTTCTAGGCCTCATTTGGCAAAATAAAAGTGCATACAATGTTTTTTCCGGGCGCTCCTCCTAGCGTCGTTTCTGCTGAGTCTTCCTCCTCCGTTGTGGCTAGATTTACTCGTCTTTCCTGGTGGCGATTCCTCGAAGAGTCATAATGTGAGTTCCTTTGACCTTGCGCGACTTCCGATCTAGCCGCTTCGATCAAAGCCTCGTCGTGTTCATTAACTTTATAATATAACTCTTCAGAGCTTCGAATATTCTCGACCACCAAGATGGTACTCCTACGGATTGATGCCTTTTGCATAATTAAGAAGACTTCCATGGGACCCCCGTCATCTGAGTTCGCTAACATTCGTATGGAACGAATGTGTCTATTCACGAACATTTGAGGAGTCTCTTTCTCATGTCCTTCCTGCCGGAAGGCTTGCTGATCGAACTTCAAGTTCATGAATAACTGCCACTTTCTTCCCAAGAATCTTGCCTTCAAGCCTTGCAAGAAAGCAACGTAGTGCGTCCTCATCGTCCTCTGTCGTTCCGTCGACAGATTGGAGAACCAAACCTGTACTGACGATCCTTTGAACAGACGACTTGGCAACCAGAAACCCAATGCCTCAGGCATCCATCCTTGCAGCTCCACCATTTGACCGACATCCCAGAAGTAATCGATGGCTGTATCGAAATTTCCATCCCACTCCGTTATCGAGCTTATCTTGAGCTTAGGGTCGATCGTAGGTACTACGGTACCATACGGACCTCTCGGAGCATAGGGGTATTCCCCTTCCTCGGCTCCTCCTCGGCCACCAGGGGGATCACCACCATCAGGAGGCCCTCCATGTCCTCTTCCATCGTTGCGCCAATTCGGAGTTGGCGGATCATCTCTACGACACGGATCCCGAGGAGGTCCCCTTGGGGGGGCCCCGTCCTCTATCTCCTTCGTCGTCGGATGGGTCGTCTGGATTACCCCCGGGATTCGGAGCAGAGCCTCGGCGGGGTGGAAATATGACCCCTCTTGGTTCTGATCTCCAGGCGGGGGAGTCGGACCAGGTTCGCTGGTCTCTCTCATATGCGGAGGTCTGTCTCTTTTAAAACCGGTTGAATCCTCCTTAGCTGACCCTGTTTCCGCTATCACGGCTCGCTGCGTCCAATTCGCGTATCGGTAGTCGCTGTAAGGTCCTTTGGGCTGACGTTTGACTTGGCTTATGGAGTCGCTCTGTCCGTAGCCGTACGATAAGGGAGCGGCCAGTCCATGTAATGCATCCGGTAAGTTAGAGTTCGGGACTTGATGCGTAGAGGCAGACCCTTCTTTCGACTTTTACCAAGGAACTGGTCCACCATTTTGAAAGGCGTAGACGATCCATACAATGGAGCTGAAGGGGCGGAGTGGTACGTCTTGCTAACACCAGTTCGCTCATCTCGATCGCTAATTGAAGATCCTGTGGCTGTTTCGACTCGAGGGTATTTGATAGATGTATCCCTCTCCCAATCGGCGCTTTCTCGAGCTCAATCCCCTTTCTCTGAGTCGGCAGGAGCTATAGAGACTCTCTTAGTAGCCTTTTTCCGTTTCGACTCCCATGGTCCAGGAGGTACAGTGTAGCCCTCTGAAGCCTTCCAGCTACTAGCCTCGGGTACTTCCAGCTCCTTTCGCTCTCCTTCCTGCGAATAGTATATTGTCGCTGGGCTCCTTTCAGGGTCCCTCTCAGGGAACACCGTCTTCAGGTGCATAGGAGCTTCGATCCAAACTGGAAGGTACGTCGGTTCTCTCTGCCATTCACTGGGCTGTTGGAAAATTTCCCAGTGAGTCCACTTTGTGAGACTCTGAGAGTTCACGCCGGAGAAGTTTTCCTGAGTTCTTGGCGAGTGCTGAGTCGAATTATGTGGTAACGACCCTCTATTTCATGGTCTACTCTACAAGCGATAAACTAGGATCAGATTCCCGGTTCCTGTTGCCTATCACTCTACCTCGGTTGGATTCCCAGTCCGAGGCGAGTTCCGTGAAGATTTGATAACGGAGCTTCTCCCGAAGACTCAAAGCCTAATTGGGGAAGCGGTAAGTTAATATACTAATATAGGGCTCACCTGGTGCCTTAGGGCCTCTTCTTGGAGTTGTACTCTACAAGGAAGGCTCTTGCAGTGGCTTAGTAGGTGAGGTTGTTGAGGAAGCACCTTCCTATTCGGGAGGTCGGCGTTGCAGCATATTTCATTTTTGATTCTCTTTGCTCATATTGTTACTTATGATTGACCCGCGCCACATATAAGGCGCGGGTCCCTATCAACGACCCTCAGTCTTACCGCCATCTGGTTACAACTGAGATCTTACGTTGTATTCTTAACAGAGGTCAGATGATAAAGTGTAGATAGATCTATACATGAAGAGACAAGGAGCACAGCTTTTTTTTTTATAAGTCACCTGATAAGTCACATGCATTTCCCCACGCCATCCCATGGGAGGCGCCGCGCGCCGCGAGCGTTAGCGAGCGGCAGTGCAGCGCCTCTCTCGGAATCCGCCGTGTGCGGGCGAGCTCGGAATCCACCGTGTGTGGGCGAACTACCGTGCCGAAGGCACGGGTCGAATATACTTGTATTCATTCGCTGGCATGAATAACGTGACCAGGGGATTACATAATACAGGTCCCGTGAGTTGAATCTACGGTAGGTATGGAGAATTAAATAAGAAAGAAAAATAGCAGGCATGAGCATATGAATCCTTACAATCTCTACCCATCAACACTGTTTTCAAAAGGAGTTATGTCTTTGAAGGGAGGCAATCCAAAAAGTCTCCTAAGCTCTTCTGCCTCTTGCAACTTGTCTTGGCTTTGATGTGTGATGCTAAGAATATTTGCAGCTTGCAGGGCATCTGGATGATTGTCACCCAAGAACTCTTTCCGTTTTTCAAGCACAACAATCTGGAGTTCTTGGGCCTTCTTGAACTCTCCTAGATCTCTGTATGTCAATGCCAGATTGTTCATAGTATGTAGAGAGTCTGGATGATTGTCACCCAAGAACTCTGTCCGTTTTTCAAGCACAACAATCTGGAGTTCTTGGGCCTTCTTGAACTCTCCCAGATCTCTGTACATCATTGCCAGATTGTGCATAGCAGATAGGGTGTCTGGATGATTGTCACCCAAGAACTCTTTCCATTTTTCAAGCACAACAATCTGGGATTCTTGGGCCTTCTTGAACTCTCCCAGCTCTCTGTATGTCAATGCTAGATCATTCATAATGTTCAGAGTGTCTGGATGATTGTCACCCAGGAGTTCTCTGCATCTTTCAACTAGTTGAATCCGCAGCTTCCTTGCTTCTTTGTATTTTCCTGCCCCAGAAAATATTTGTGCGTATTCTGCCCAAAAATCTGGCCTTATATCCGAGCTCTACCAAACTGACTAAGTTTATGTCCTGTCTTGAGATTACTGAACCTGACATTCCAAGCACAGCCCCGACAGTGCATTGGACCGACTCTGGATCCCAGACCATTTCTCGACTCCATGCATGACCAGATGAGCGACACTTGTACCTGGATGCATTCCTGAAAATTTCCTCCGTGATTCCCTTGTAATGAAAATGTGAACACAGTTGCAAGAACATAGCTGCCTGTGGCTGGAGTCTGTCAAAGCTCATTTGCCATGTTGTATATACTGTCCAAGCATAAGAATCATGAGACTGAGCAGGCTTTTCACTGAGGAGTCGTTTCCTATGTTTTGCATATAAGTCCAAGTAACTATCAAGGGCTCCTGACTTGAAGATAAATGCACCAGCCTGGACAATGGCCAGGGCAAGGTAGCCTAGGGTCTTTGTAATTTATTTAAAACCTAAATTGAGGAGTAGATAATTGCTCTCTTACCTTCACAATCTCAGATGCAATTTGTGGATTCTGAGTTGACAATGGGTGTCGAGCACTTTTCATTAGCAATGCCACTGCATCTGCTTCTTCTACATCTGAGACAAGTGAACTTGATCCAGCATAATGGCAGAGTTCACGATTTCGAGAAGTTATGATAATGTTGCCATGATCACACTGAGGGAGGAATTCATTTAGGTCAATGCTGGGGTCATCAGCATTGTCAAAGAAAAGAAGCCAGTTGTCAACTTTGCTGCCAAGCCATTGTAAGGCTGCTTCAGAAGAGTGTCCAACACATTTTGTTATAGCTATGTTCTTGAGGCCCATATCAATCTTGTCAGTAGAACTTGTGTCAATGAGAAAAATGTCGGAGAAGCTTCAGAGATGTTAACTATTAGAGCCTGTCCGGCAAAAGATTCGGGTGACTTTGATGAGATCTTATTTCTACTTTGAGTCATACCGGAAACACCCGAGTGATCAGTCACGACGTGACTCATTGTGTCCGCGCTTTTTCTTTCGTCTCTCCTTCATGGCTTCCACCCGCCTGCGCCATGGGCCCCTGAAGGACTAATTGAACGGAAGTGGTTCCCAGCCACAGCCTGCCCCTCCTGATGTGTCCCAGCCCCCAAAAAACACGCCTTTACCGACTGGAAACACATACTGGACCAGGGACGATGAGAATAAATTGATCACCTACTGCTGGGACCACCGTGCCGAGGGAGGTGATGGTTGCAACTTCAAGACCTCGCTCACCTGGAATGGTGCAGCTAAGCATCTCAATGAGAGTATCACGAGAGGAGGGGCGAAGACTGCGGCCGACTGCAAAGGAAAATGGGTCGCGGTGTGTTCCATTCACTCTGCATTGATAGCGCACTAAATATTTTGTTCTTCTGTAGTTCAAGAAGGTCTATGAACTCGTACAGTTGGTCAAATCTCAGTCTGGCTGGACCTGGACCGACGATGGGGGTGCAACGATCACGAGCGAGACCGCCGGGACGTGGAACAACTTTGTCGCCAACAACCCCGATGTTGCCCGCTTCCGGAACAAGGGCTGGTACTACCTCGCCAATTTTGCTCCTTTTATGGTTGGTGTGGTGCCCAAGGGAACACACGTCTTCCACGCGTATCAAGCTCAGGCCAATCCCATTGTGATCGACGGGTTGTCTCTCCACCTCGATGGACCCGAGCCACCCGCCAACAATGAGGACTACGGCGGCAGGTTCAGTCCCGCCTGGAAAGCCTTTGGGGACAACAACAACAACAGTGATGATGACGTGAAGGTATGTCTGTTCCTGTTTATGTGGGACTATATTCATCTCCATGTCAGTTGTCTTCCCCAATCCCACAGACACCTCCTAAGTCTCGCAAGCGCACATCGGCTGCTTCTGCATCCACCGGCGTTTGCACCATCAAAAAAGCGCGACTCAGTGGTGCCACTGCTATAGCTGATCTCAGCGCCTCTGTGGCCAGCTTCGGCGAGACGGTGCGCAAAGTGCTGATCCCGCACAGGACCTCCGGACTGGAGGCGACCCTGCGCCGTAAACAGCAAGCAATTCAGCGCGCGCAGAAGATGGAAACCTACCTATGTGTTGACAATCTCGTCGTGTTCATCAACATCCTCGAGAAGGACATCAATTTGGTAGACTCGTACATGGTTCTTTCTAACTAGGCGCTCCGTAAGCACTGGGTCGAGATGAAGCTGGGTATTCTAGGTATCTAGACGTTCCCAAGTAGTACTAAAATGTTCTATTTACCCACGTCTTCACCCCTTTCCTGTAAAATATCCTGATAACTCTCCCACATTGCTTGCGCAATAGTATCTTGCTTTGCCTTCGCGCGAGTAGTCTCGGGTACCAGTGCCCATCTGTGGCCAAGAACTCCCAATTCCGACTCGTGAATTGCACCTGGCTGCTCGTCCACAATGCCTGCCCACTGCTTGTCGTTTGTGATGATGTAGTTGTGGATTGCAGCGAGCGCGGGGGGGATATGGGCTTGGATGACCATGTTATATTCAGGTGGATGTATGAGGATAGTAAATCTGCGCTTGAGGACACCAAAGATCCGTTCAACAATGTTCCGGGCGGATGCGTGTCACAGATTGTATAGTTCTTCACGAGTTGCGGGCCTAGATAATGCTCAATCATTGTACATTCAGTAGAAACCAGAGATTACCTGACATTGGCACGCCCCCATTTGGCAAGGTGATACCGAACGCTGCAGTGAAACGGTGCACCTGCCTACAGCTGTGACCTATCTGACTGACTCGAGGGATGCTATGAACACCACTCAAACAACCAATACACAGTGCTAATGATTTGAGTTCAGGTCTACGCCGAAATATACGACTAAGATTGAATCCTCCCAGATAATGTTGAAGAAACCGTTTGTAGGGAGTCTTATTAGGACGTCCTCGGAACTACAGATAGTTAGAACTACCTAAAGATAGGCCTCAGAGATACCAGGATATGGTTTTAAAGGGTGTAAATGAGTCCGAGGACACCAACTGTATGGGCTCGGCTCGACAATACTCGCTGCACAGCCGTCTGCAGTCCGAGGGGACAATGACTAGGCAACTGTATGCGCTAGTAGGACAATACTCGCTGCACAGCCGTCTGCAGTTCGAGGGGACAATGACTAGGCAACTGTATGCGCTAGTAGGACAATGACTAGGCAACTGTATGCGCTAGTAGGACAATACTCGCTGCACAATCGTCTGCAGTTCGAGGGGACAATGATCAGGCAACTGTATGCACTGATAGGACAATACTTGGTGCACAACCGTCTGCAACCAAGGGGACAATGACTAGGCAACTGTATGCACTAGTAGGAATGGCTTAGATGAACCTTAAAGCTTAGATGTAGCCAACAATCAAACTTTCTTGTTAATGAATCTACAACAACAGATGTGCTTATTACAACAAATCTCCGCAGACAATACAGAGTCACAAAGGCCTTTGGGAATAAGCTTTCGACGCGAGTCTAGGCGAACTGGGCTGCAATGTGCTGCCTGAACATCGCGTTCTGGCTGGTCTTTTATACTAATTTGGATACTATGTGACAGTCCAAGGATATGTGACAGGAACAGAGAAATTGGAAAATGAAAAGAGTAATTTGGAACGGAGAGAGGAAAATGCGGCAATGCCGCTCTATCTCGGGGAGGTCCGGCCACAGACAACTGGTGCCTGGCACCTCTTTTGGTGTACATTTAGTGAGTCCTCGGACGGCCGTGCTTTGCCGTCCGGGTCCTCGCGCTTGCTCTGCCTAGGCATGGCTGTAAATAGCTCATGCTATGTCATTATCCTGGCCGACGGAGACAGTTTGGTCGTTGGTATCCACTCCGTGAAGTCGCTTTAGCTGTGTCAGAGCTGAAGTATTCACCCATTGCCTGTTTAGGACTTTCATGGTACTTGTTAGGGTTCTCGGACGCGATGCGCACGTCACATGGGCTCTATGATGGTCTAGGCTCAGCTCGGTTTCTTCCGAGCATTGGTATTGGTCCGGCGCACCAGTCCTCAAACTATAAATAGTTCAGCCGTGCTGTCGTTTCAAGTCTGGGGTTGCCCTCGGACTGATCCTCAGTCCTCGGACCAGTATCTACTCATACTTTGTGGCAGACATAGTGGTCCTCGGGCGATGCTTTGCCCTAGTGTAGGTCTACTGGGAGTCCTCGGACTGTCCCTGGTCCTGCAGTCTAGTCCGCTGATAAGCTGGCTAAGTGAACACACGTGAAATCTTTCAATTTTACATCACTTAGTCGCTGTTACTGGCTATAAACTAAGCTATTACACCGTCTCAGAGGGCTGGTGTTGAGATCTGAGCAACCAGTTCAGGATATAAGCGCATGCTAAAGCCAGTAGCTTGTTCCAGATAACGGCCACCACAAAGGGCTCGAGTCTGGGAAAGCAACGAACCTATAGCTAAAGGGTCACTTTACCATTCTCAAACGGAATTGGAGTACTCTGTGCGCTGTTCAAAGTCAGGATATATAAAAGCCGTCTAGACTACGACTATGCGACACTGGGGGATCACTTTCGAAGATTAGATTACATTCAACAGATGATAGTACAAGCGGCGGGAGATCCCGGCGGCCGCCGCAAAAGCATTAATGACTCACTGGACCGGAACTATAACCGGTTCCGTGGGTGATTGATGGGATCCCACGTTTGACAGCGATTGAGGGCTTCTACGATCAAGCTCGATCGCTCTGTGAAATACAGGACAACCAAAAAGGCACAGGACGGGCAGAGGGTGTTGCGCGTCGGCCAGGAATAGAGATGAAACGGCAATGACCAAGCTTAGGCGGGGTCTAGGCCAGGACAGGAACCAAGGAAGCTGATGGCATCACAAATATGTCAGGTCTTTCGATCGCGACCGATCGTTTATGCAGGAAATATATCAATGTATTTGAAACTAACCTTTTACAGCCGGCTTTCGTGACCATAAATCATATAAAGCTCCACAGCCCTGGTCATAGGGCATAATTCATTTTATTGTTTGTTTGTTTGTAAGCGTCCATATATAGATTCTTGGGGTTTGTATAAATAGCAGTAGAATAGCAGTAGTTCGCCAGTGGATTCACCCCTCTCCTATCGCAAGTGTAGCTATTACAGCCTGCACAATATTAGGAAAGACTTGAATTCGTTTGGAGTAAATTATTATTCCGCTTGATATTTCGTCGTTTACTTGAGAATCATTGAACCAGACATAGACCAAAGACCGTACACAGCGAGAATTGATAAGGGTTATTGCAGCGAACAGCGGGATATTAAGGATCAGCAATTATCGGGCATTGTAGACGTAAAAGTCAACTCTAGCTATAGTTTGTAAACATCAGGAATACACCAGACAGTGTTATAAAAACGGATTACCATCTCCCAGGAAGTCATTCCACCAACCTTGTGATAAAACCAAGCTTTCCAAAGCCGTTAGACCGCCCATGAAGCGCCTAGCTCGGTATAAAGCCATTCACCGTCCCACCGTAGCACAAAGTCTTACTACTTTGACCATATCATACCAAATTGCAGCAACCTAATACTTGGTTGGAACCCCGAACTTGCGTGTTGTATTGAGGGGATTGTGTTGTGTTATTGGTGTTATTAGTGGTCTCTTGAGGTCATTATATTGCATTAGATTTCATATGCAGTTACATACACAGTGTTTCACCGTGCTCGTGCCAGTCCTTTCCAGGATGGCTCAATAGCAGTCCTCGGACTGGTTCCGTCTCTGCGTCTGGTATACTGTGTTCCAACTAGTAGTCTTAGGCTTTTGTGTTTAATCTCTTGGGTATGGTAACTAGCTTTTGCAGTGCAATCTGCCCTCAGATATGAGTTATGGACTGAATCTGACGAACTTCAAGGTATCCTTAAGCTTACTATACTGATCCTCGATATTTGAAGGACCAAGTCATAGTATAACCTTAATGTCTATATGGCTCTCTCGCATCCTTGCTACACAGTCAGCAGTGCGGAGCTCGCTCTGACTCTAATTGGTATGCCACCAGGCAGGGGACTTCTTGTATTTGACAAGAAATCGCAAAAATGCGAGATTTCACGGCTGGGCTAATACCAGTCATATCAGCGGTACGGCATGAGCAACTCATCACATACACCAAACCCTGCATCTGCCAGATAGTACTTGCCCACGGGAATCCTGAAATCGGTGGTGCATGCATCATGATACAGTGCCCCATCGGCCATGGAGCCATCCCAACCACTGAGAAAATAGAGAAATCTCATCCCGAAATCACAAGCTGCCAGACAGTTCTGGGTTATTCCGCCCTTTCAGTTCCGGGATGCCTGATGATCCACAGCAGAAGGGCAGCTATTGATGTGTGTGCCGTCCAAAGCCCCAATGGCTCCCTCAAAAAACGGGTACCATTTCGGGTTGTTGAAAATCCGCCCAGGAACAGGATTGTCCTCATGTGGAAGGTGAAGGTGCTTGGTGTAAAATGGCGGGGTTGCAATATCATCGAGAATCACACGAAAATATCTGCACCAGTTGAGCAAACGAGTCAGAATCAAGTATGAGTTGTAATTCGAGATGATATCGTTGGACCGTTGAAACCGCTCGTCAATTTGCCATATAGAAAGGCCAGTTACACAAGTGTACAGAAAGATAGCAACCTGTCCTTGGAGAGAGACATATCGAGAGTCCACAAGGCCACAAAGGATGCATAGTTCTGCAACAGGCATGAGGGATATGTGTGCTCGCATCCCAAGCTCGCTGCGAATACGCTCAGGGTGTCCATGTATAAGCTCTTGGACCCAAGCTTCACCAGTCAGTGCCGACATGTGGTAGTCTTGTTTCCAGTATAATGGGCTTGCATAGAGCGCCACAGTGAGGCCAATAGCCTGTACGACATATGCCATGGCAGTGACGGCTGTTCGGGATGTTGCAGCGCTCTGGCCGTGCACACAGCAGTCTGGAGGCATCGAGGAAAGGTGAGAAATGTCTTGTCACACTGAAATTAATTCCGGCTACCCAATTTGGAAATAAGATCTCATCAAAGTCGCCCGAATCTTTTGCCGGACAGGCTCTTAGCATTTAGGTGTCCCAATTATTGAACCAGGAAACTTACATGGATGCTAATTCCTTGATGAATTTATAAGCAATCTGTGTCTTTCCTGCACCACCCAGTCCATATAGCACATAAATGTGTTGTCCACCTGCAGCATCTGTAAAAAAGTCTTGCATTTGTTCAGAATGTTGCGTCTACCCTGAAATATCCTTGATGGAGAAGGACAATGGTTTACAATCTGAGATGATTTCGCTGGAGGCACAGCAGCTAGACTGCTAGCATTCAGGTTATGTGCAATGAGGTGCTGGGCCGTGATATAGACAGTTGGACCCAGCCCAGCCCCACCGGGACCACCATGTGCATGTCCCTCATCCCCAGGACCGCCTTGGCCACCTAAATCAAATGAACAAATGTTTTGCATCCGAGCCAATTCCCCCGCACCAGTGATGTAGAGTGGTCGAGAATTATCTTTGGAAAGCATGGTACCCTTGAGCCGTTTTCAGAGTTGTCGGAAGATATTGACCAGCGCTATATCAACTCCTAGCAAAGTATTTGAAGGTAGTGGAGGTGGAAGACAAGGAGGCAAATGCAACGTGGTAACTGCAAGGACAAAGCTCAAGCCAAAAATGGCAGTTCGTGATCGCCGATCGGGCCGATGTCCGAATGAATATCTGTGAACTTCTCCGATGCACAATCTGAAACGATTCCAAGCAGACACGAGGCCAGGTTTGCGTACATCCGCCAAAATACCTCATCTATATCTTACCTCATGTATTAAGCAGATCCCTCAAATCAGTATGCATATGTTTCCATCACCCTAATTTGCTATTTTTTTCTCATCCTCTTGGACGTTCGCTCTCAGCCCACCCAATTTGGTCGTCTATTCTCATGTTTATTCTCAGACAATGACGGCGATCACTGTTTGTCTGTGGGAACTCCACACGCCGTCCATTCCGAGCAGACACGAGGCCAAGTTTCGTGTGCTCTAAATCCACTCAAAAGACCAGCTTGTTGATACTTGCTCCGCTTTCCTTGCCCCCATCACCATTCCGCTGTGCTGAAGTTGTTCTCTCTCTTCCACGCGGTGCTTATTTCCCGTTCTTAGATAGATCAAGACCCCTCGCCATCCTCTCCTCTGCAAATAGATGCTATTCTCAATTGAAACATGTGTGGATCAAGATATTACAAGCAGCGTGTTCCAGAACTACACAATGTTGAATCGGTGCTCAGTCTCAAGTCCGCCTGAAGCTCATAACCAACCTACCCAATCCCATATGGGCAAAGCTTATCCTTGGACCCCCTTGATTTCGACTGCGACCCTCCCTACCACATGACATCTATATCGAGTATTTTTGCACGTGTCGGACTTTGCCGAACACTAACAACCAACCTAAATGATGCCTGTAAGTATTAGGGACAGTCAGATTAGTTGGTTCTCAGGGGATTCTCATTGTGGGTTCTCAAGATGGTTCTGATTTATCCAATTGTGGGAAAACGAGAACCCTCTTGAGGCGGTTTTGAGGTGGTGTGATCGTGTGAGGGCTGAATATGCTCTGTGTATGCCCTCGCGCAGGAGCAAAATTGCACCGGCGATTCCCCAATCCACAACCACTAGGAAACCCGATTCGGCAAAACACCGCAATTCACCAAATGCACCATACCCACTTCGCATACACTATAGACAAGACCTTTTGAGGTCCTGAAACTCCTTCAATGGGGACACAGACCAACAGGAGGCAACCCTACATCGACACGGCACTCACACCAAACGACTCCGACCACTGGTTAGAAGGTGATTCCCCAAAGAGAGTGGTCACATCCTCAAATTCCATAATCGCCATGCACCAGGACACTCGCAAGCATAGCATCGCCAGTTGCAGGAGAACTCTGGTCAAACACCGCATCCCCATCACTTTTTACCCCCAAAACAAGGGCACTGACGCATCGTGGGAACCCACACTCTGTATACGGCTGAACCATGAAACAGGGTGTCTACTCCTTACAGTCTAGACCCTTGTGTTTGACCAAGTCAACCTTCAAATTCAAATTGGCAGCTCGCGTTTGTGCAATTCTTCGGTTTTGCTCTCGCGTTCGCCCAGACGCCAACACCGACCACATGGACGAGCCTGCCTCGAGGCAAGTAGCACATGTAGCGGGTGTCTTGAGGCTGTGTAGCGAGAAATGGTATAAAAGAGGACATATTTTAGACACAGTAGTCAGTGATCTTCAGGTTTCTAGTTCTCCCCCGCTTCTACACCAAGTGTACTAGACCCACCAATACAGAAGTTATCCCACCTCAGTTCACACTTGCTTTCGGGCATTCTACTCTCCTCCCCACCGCGGCTCTCCCCCAGAAGCTTGCGCTCACCACCATCGGACATCCTACTCGCGCCACCTTCCTACGCAGACACGCCGTCATGCAGTAGTGGGAGCCTTGTAAAGACGTCAACTTAGGCAAATTGTCTGCAACCATACAGACACACCAAGTGACACCCCTCGCCGTATTCCGACCCTCAACGACGTTAAAGTCACCTATGGAGCCCCCACTTGGCGGATTCCTACACCTCAGCTCACGCCTCGTACACTCAGGGAAAGGTGTTGACCTAGAGACGAAGTAGAAGGCTTTAGGAGCTCAGGAAGCTAGAAGACAGCTAGCCTGACGAGTATATTTCACCTTTGACCCCATTTTGCACTGACCATCTTGTGATTTCCCAAACGCCAACCAACAGGAACCACCAGAACATGTATCCACCACTTCCTCCAACCGGATTTCATCTGCATCACCCCCTAGAGGACGACCAAGCTACCAACTGAATACCATCCCATTCACACCCGTAGCACCGCGGTGCTTATCACAGCAGGTCCAGGTCTCTTATCAAAGGTATGGAAAGCCGGAGCACCAAACTTTGAAACAAGTGATGCTATCAACTGCCGAGTGATGGCCGGTATCGACCAGCAAGATTAAAATGCACTAGCAGTTACCCGTGCTACGCTACGGAGGTAGTCGAATATATGTATCAGACGTTCCTGAAAATCGGCAACAGGTAATTTATTTTACTCAATCTTTGAAGACGCCGCTCATCGCGAACCTTCGGTTCACTCCTCGCAGCCTCATTGACAGATAAAATACCAAGATATCCTGGGGGATATGTAATATCATTTGCAATAAATAACAGGTACTCAGTCTTGATTGAGCTCGTTGCTGTACCAAGGTCCAATTTTACATGCTAAGAATCAGCGGCATTTTCAGAGGATTGAGCTGTGTTAGATTTCAAGGCCCAGCCGTGTATCTAAGCATCTGGCTCCTATAACTCTCCCCAATACCTGTCTTGCGGCCGAGGTTCATTTACCTCGTATTCGAGGTCTAGTGCCCGGTTCAGAGCTTGGGTCCAGCAAGGGTGAGTTCAACAGTTCGGGGTGACTCGCAAAAAAAAAAGAATGTACCGCAATCAGGGTTGGATTCCAAAGACTATCCTGCCTGTTCAACCCGTCTTCGTAAAGTTTGGGCTCGCAATCTAACTTTATCAGGTCCTCATGTTTGTAATAATCCCTCGTGAGTTCACGTTGCCGTCGTGCCTGCTGAGCAGAAGAGCGGCGTGTGTTTATCGATTTAGAGCCATGGGGCTGAAAGAAATGGCAAATAGTGAATGGGATTGGGGCTTAAAATTAAAAACCGCCATCATCTTATTCTACTCCTTTGACTCTTTGTTTTCTCCGCTTTTTTTGACCCAGTGAACACCTTTCAAATTCGCTCTGAGACTGGCATTATGTGATAAATGTTACAGTGTTCGATCTAATGGCTAATGCACGGCCTAATCGGAGTACCACTGACTTCATTGATTGTCAATGTAGCCTGAGAACAGTTAGCTACCACCTGCATCAACAATGCCGTGGGTGACCTTGATTAGGAATGGCTCTGGTCCAATGGTCTGAGCAGGAGACTTGGGAAGCAGTGGCTACAAATTAGGAACTTGTTTGGCGTTCATGGGGAGACAGAAAGCTTGGAACCGCACTTGCAGTGGCCAACTGAATGATTATAAATAGAAACTCAACAGTCGAGTGGAGCAGTTGAACAGATTTCAACATCTTGGTGGAACTGTGGAGCAAATGACATCACCCGGAGCCCCAGCGGCCAATCAAGTAGTCTGACATTTGTCTTGTCTTGTCTGGCGGGGACAGGGGGTCCTCAATTGTAATATAGATATAGTGCACTCGTTTCTCGTTATTTATGTATACTGGATCGCTGTAGGCAACACATAATTCATATTCGTCCTCTGCGCTGACATAAAAAGTACGGGAAAGGATTTTCTGGCTTATTTTCGGGAGTATAAAGATGAGAAACCGGGGGTGTCAACCAGGGAGAGCCGTGGAGGGCTCCTCAGAGAGGATCACACACTTCAGGACTGTCGAGTCATAAAATAATAAGTTCATCTACTCCTGTATGCATTACAACATGCCCGAGATGCCCGAGAACCCCAGAACCGGGCTATGGTCACGAAAAGCGTTATAAAAGACCGCAATTTGAGGGTTCCGGAAAATGAGGCCATTCTCGTTGATTCTTACCCCTCATCAGGACCACTCAATCCCACCTTTTGGAAAGATTCACTCGGCAGCGCAACGTACTGTCACAACTCTTGAGGCGGAACAACAGCGTTGAAAATTGGCCTCACTGGCTGTTGATCCCCAGAATACATGTACCGGTACTTTATCTGCCCATAATTCATAAGAAAGCAGTGTTTCGGAGGTAAATTTTGATACTTAGTCCGAGGAGGAAGTCACAGTAGTTCCAGCCTGCAATTTACCCCTTCTAAACGAAAACCCCCAGAACTCCCAGTTAAATTACCATACACCCTCAACTTACTTTACAGTAGAGTACAACCGCTGTAGCTATCCCTAGCTAGGTACGGTTACCCAATGAACATCAAATCAAATCAAATCATCAAACCCCTTCCAAACACAGTTTGGGGTGGAATCTGCATTGAGCATCTAGGAAACTCACGATCTACTCAAATGGCTCCTTATACACTCTTCGAAGCCGTGGCAAACTCGAGGATGGGAAATTGGGCAGCACTCTAGTGCCAAATCCGCTGTTCCGGCCATCAAACCCCGTGTCCATGCCCCGATTTCGCCTCGGGTGAGACCTTAGACATGAAAGTTGTCCTCTATAATTTTTAGCTGTGGCTCCATCGCGCTAGAAGCGAATGACTTGTGATTTTCGCCTTCGCCGCTTTCACGGTAAACTGGCGGCTATCAAGCATCAAACTGATGGTATCAATTGTTTTAGAGCGTGGTGCTCCGGCTTTCCATATCATTTATCAAGCATCACAAAAAAGGTAATGAAAACTGAGAACCAGAACCGGAACCATCTCAAACCCCCTCCAGAGGAGGTTCTACAAGGCGGTTCTGAGACCATCAAAACCGCATCCAAAGCCGGGTCGGTCAAGACTGATGTCGGTTCTCACTCGGTTCTGATACAAATCAATTTTGAGAACCGCCTCAGAACCGGCCCTCAGAACCGACCCAGAACCGCCCGGTTTCACCTACTCTGACTGTCCCTATTGACACATTTTAAGGGAAACAGTTATACCCTGTATGTTCTGAATGGTTATCTAACTGCAGTGGCACAACCTCGCACATTTCGGTGAAATGCAACTCAAGAGTCAACCATATTTTGTAGAACAATTCACGGTGGTTCATTTGAGGGGCTGAAGAGACCCAAGAAGAGCCACCCACTCGGAAAGAAGGGGTACATCCATCCAGCACGATTTTCCTTACAAGTATGCATGATTTGAGCGAGTTGATCATGTAACAATGATGTATTGATAGTTGGAAGTTTCATGGGGCTATTAGGTCTCTTGTGAGGTATCTGGAAACATTCCAAGCCCAGAATGATCATTCCGAGCCCTGAGAGGTTCATAATAATAATTTTCTATCAAAACTTTCCGCAATACCACGTGCTTTAGCCGACCCCGTAAAATGTTTCGATTAACAGGAGAGACGGAATAAAGAAGGCGTATCTGCAGTTGAAATTGAGGGTGACGACTCGGAGAGAGCTGCTTCCCTCCGATTCCAAATTCCCAAACTTCTGACGCACCCATAACTTGATGCAAGGTTAAACCTGTATTAACACAACGTAGAGATTACATGGGCTGAATTCAGCGATGAATTCACGAGGGAAGCATCGAGAGGTCCTGCTACGCCGAAATGAGTCTCGTCACGGTCGCCCGGCCCTCCTGGCCCGGTAGCTGGAACGTAATGTCAAGCCTAGTCCGGAGTCGACCTCTCAAAGCCTCCGGCGCGTCGACCAACTTCACTTGAATCTGTTTGCTAGCAGAGGGCTTGAGCATACGCTTCTCAGACCCACCTTCCAGTACGAAACTGCCCAGACTGTCAATTATGCGATGTATGAAAAATTGCAAAGAAGATGCACAGTTTACCGCGGATCCACGGACTAAAATACACCGCGCTCCGGCCGACGTTCGTCACCCTCAGCGTCTGGGTCCCCGCGGCCGCGCCGAAATCGAGCGCGAGCCGGTCAACCTGCACCGTCCGCGCGAAAGGCCGCTCATCCGGCGTTTCAAAGTAACGTCGGCCTCCCGCTGCGATTTTGCGTGAAAGGCGTCCGAGACGTGTGCGATCCAGTGGGGGCTAGGGACGAGTCTGTCGCAGACGGCGCATTGCGTCGGGTATGCGGCGATGGGCTTGGTTTGCATGGTCTCCAAGCGCGCATCGCAGTGCTGTCCGGCCCCGGCACGCTTCTTGCGCGGAGGAGCGCTGCGGGGGTTCTCTTGTGTCTTTGATGCAGGCCGGGTGGCTTGCGTTCGACGGGGACGTGCTGCTCCCTTGTGCACTGTTCTGTCGTGTCTCTTGCGCTCTCCTTTCGACGAGAATTTCCTTTGACACTTGCCACAGGGGTGCAGTTTGGCAGCTGTTTGAGAGGTGGCGAAGGAAAGTTTGAGTATGCGATGTGAGAAATGCTCTGGTGTGGAAATGCAGCACTCACGCCGCTGGGTGGTCTGCGTTGGAGGGGATTGCACAGCAACGACGGCTGCTAACGTGTGCACTGTTCTGGCGTGTTGATTGAGCCCTGCGTTCGATGAGAAAGTCTTTTGGCAGTCGCCGCAGCGGTAAAGGTTGGCGGCTGAGTGAGAGGCAGCGAAGGAATATTCGAGCATGAGAAACAGCCTGGTGTCGAGATGCAGCACTCACGCCGCTGGGTGGTCTGCGTTGGAGGGGGTTGCACAGCGACGACGGCTGCTAACGTGTGCACTGTTCTGGCGTGTTGATCGAGCCCTGCGTTCGATGAGAAAGTCTTTTGGCAGTCGCCGCAGCGGTAAAGGTTGGCGGCTGAGTGAGAGGCAGCGAAGGAATATTCGAGCATGAGAAACAGCCTGGTGTCGAAATGCAGCACTCACGCCGCTGGGTGGTCTGCGTTGGAGGGGGTTGCACAGCGACGACGGCTGCTAACGTGTGCACTGTTCTGGCGTGTTGATCGAGCCCTGCGTTCGATGAGAAAGTCTTTTGGCAGTCGCCGCAGCGGTAAAGGTTGGCGGCTGAGTGAGAGGCAGCGAAGGAATATTCGAGCATGAGAAACAGCCTGGTGTCGAGATGCAGCACTCACGCGGCTGGGTGGTCCGCGTCGGAGGGGGCCCCCCTGCAACCCAGTGCTGCAGCTGTCTGGTGTGTTGACTGCGCCGTCGCTCCGACGAGAAGGTCTTTTGGCAGTAGTCGCAGCGGGGCACTTTGGCGGCTGTTTGAGGGAGAGCAAAGTTGAGAGTTCGAATATGATGTGAGACAGGATCTGGAGTAGAGATACGGCGCTGCTCACCGGGCAGGTTCGCGTCCATTATGGCTGAATCGGTGTCAAGCGGGGTCGTGTGCGACTGGGGTAAAGCCACCCCGGCACCTCCAGGATATCGCGTGGTCCGAGTCGATGGTTATTCTTAGCGCGCTTTATTCTCAGCACGTGCTCGCCGCGACGCGCCAAAATGGGTATGCTTGAGGTATGCAGTTGGAAAAAATCGAGCGGGAACAAAATCAACCCCGACTTTATCGGGGTTGCCGTGCCCAATGCGAGCTGGTCGACGTGTCGACCGAGCGAGAATTGGGCCTATTTCGCTCCGCGTCTTTAAACCTTTCATGCATTAGTCCCGAACAGTCCTTGGCCAACCTGTTAACAAGATCTGTTCTGTTGAACGTCATCTCCTGCTTCTAGTATCTGTTGAGCCTTTTTGGTTTTCTTTTCCCTTTGACCTGAGTTTTAATATGCCGAGTCTCAGCCTACGGAGTCGTCTCGCAAATGGGGGCTTCGAATCAACCCCAACAAAAGTAGGCCAGCGGTAGTTACCGAAGATCAGTTTCACTTACGCGACACGCACGGCATTTAGCCATGTATAGAGGCTTTCGCTGCCATCTAATTAGTAGGATAATCCTGAAGCCCGGGGACAACGACACTGCAGAAATACTCTGGATTGGGCTGCGGTTAACTTGATAGTCACCGGCTGGTTGCAAATGGCAAGGTCGAAAGCACGACCGTGATGGCTAGACCAATTTATAGGTTTCAAAATTGTACTCAAACTTGAAATTTTGATGAGATGCTTGAATAGAAGCTCGTCGGTCTCGCCTCCCGGGCCGTAAATAGTATCGCACTGTTGAGTTGAGACAACCAAAGTGCGCGAGAGCTAGATAGTAAGTAACTCAGTCTTCGCGCACGCAAGTGGAACGAAGTCTCTAATATTCGCCTAGATGGTAAGTAACTAGGTACGAGTCAATAAGAGAATAAGAGTAAACAAGAGAGTCGCTCACCTCAGTCTTCGCGCACGCAAGTGGAACAAAGTTTGAGGGGAGACGACTCGAGACTACGGGTTTTATACTACGAGACTTCACTTTTTGGCTTGCAAAAGTGGCTTGCGCCCGCGCCGATTGGCTTGTTTCGGGCGTGGGCGTGGATTTTGGTGGCATCACACGCCCACGCCCGGCATTTCGGCTTGCAAGCCATTTTGTCGGCTTGGCAAGCCACTTTGACCAAAGTGGCTTGCGCTCACTGTACGTCATGTAGGACCCTAGGGTTGGATCTTATGTGGCAAATACATTACTATATGTCCCCTGCAGGTACCTAGGACCTCAATTGTCACAAATTTCAACATACTCGTCGTCGCTAAGGCTCCAACCGTTTTTGTTTTCAAACGTTTGTAAACGTTTGTAAACGGATTAATAATCCTTTTAGTTTACGGGCCTTGTTAAACGTTTTGCAAATAGTTTACAAACGGTTTAAACGGTAATATTTGCAGGCATTTTCAACTGACTATGTACATCGATTCACTGTTCAGTTTCACTCAGAAACTATGTACCTATGCCTGAGAATTCAGTTTGAACACAAATCCAAGCTGGTTCTGTGCCGCACATGGCCTCACGCTCGGTTCGATAGCAACTCCGGTCATCTCTGACTTCGGTTTCCGGAAGGCATTACATCTGCATTGGGAGAGCCCGCTGATCTGTGCAGGCCAACATGCTGCTGAACTTATGCGTGGAATTCGCAGACGGTGAGGGACCCCCAGTTTCTTCATTGAAGTCAGAACTGCGGTCTTCCACACCCAATAAATATATCTTGTTAAATATTTGTTTTTAAACGGTTTACAAACATTTGTAAACATTTTGGATTTTTTAACCGTTTAGTTTACGGGCCTTCGTAAACGAAAACTAAAAGGTTGGAGCCTTAGTCGTCGCCATGAGAAATGATGACGGCAACTCATACCCCACATGCAAGGCAGCAGGCTTGTGAGGCTTAACCAATAGTCCATGCTTCTGAGTGTCCATCTGCATTCGAGATATTGGAAGAAGTGTCCACCATGCAAAGATATTCGCTGTTCAACTCACCCGACTTTTGAATGACACAAGTGTTTCAGTACCTCAAACTGAAATTTGAACAGATTCCTTCACACGAAGACTTTGGATACTCCAGAGGTGAAGCCAGCTCTCTGGACATCTATTCTAGGTTGCGGTCTTCTTTAGTTGACAGTTGAACCAGGTTCTTGACCGTCACCAGTCGAATGTGCGTAAATACTCAAGACTTTGATGTAAACTCCCCGAATGAACACATTTGAATAATCTGGGGCATTGTAGGGCCCAGGATGCGCCAAAAAATCATTATTTTCCTTTGGCAACCCAGTGGCTTGCGCAAGCCATTCTGTCTGATGCCATCAAAATGGGCGTGGGCACGGCTTGTTACGAAAAATTAAGGGATTCATACTATAATAAGGTCAATGCCATCTCAGTTATATCTCATTTACCTACTCCTAGCATGTTGCAGCAAGATCTTGGTGAATTGGCACCGGGTTGAGAAAATTTGAACTCGTCAAATGCCATCACAAGCCATTCTGGTGACAAAGTGGCTTGTGTCCGATGATTTTCAATTAAAGCTTTGGAGACCATTGTATTGTTACTTACATTTTATATGGAGTCACTGAACTCCAAATAATAGTTGATTCCATTTTATTTCGGCCCCTAGTCGCAGCGAGCAAAATGGCTTGCGCAAGCCATTTTGGCTGATGCCATCAAACGGGTGGGGGCGTGGCTTGCGAAGAAAATTAGTTAATTGTGGGAGGGCGTGGGTGTAGAAACCTTTGTGAATCATGGTTTTGTACCAATGAACTATTTTACGTGCCCCTGCTCATCGCTGCAAACAAAATGGCGTGCACAAGCCATTTGTGTGATGCCACCAAACGGGCGGGGGCGTGGGTGTAGAAACCTTAGTGTAGGAGAATGATGAGAGTTCGCTTTTTAGCTTACAAAACTGCCTTGTGCCCACGCAGATTGGCTTGTTTCCAGTGGGAAGTGGCATCACAAGCCCACGCCCGGCATTTCAGCTTGCAAGCCATTTTGTTGGCCGGACAAGCCATTCTGTCGCCTTGGCATCAGCAAAAATGTTGGAATGGCTTGTGCGTATTGCAGGCGTCTAGATCACTATACCCTCATTCTAATTGTATCCTGTAAGGGTCTTCTTCACGGGCGTGCAATTTTTCTATGTCAATTCATCTACTGACACTCTCATTGCATTTTTGAATAGTACCAAGACCGCGGGCGTGTGCACTTCTTTTACAGACTCGGAACGTCAACTGGGCATTGTTCAATCACTGGGAAAAAAACATGAAAACATCAGTCTCAGGGTATATGCAGTAAAATCACGTACAGGAGGGCTTTTCAGGCATTTTCACGTTCTCGATGCATGGACCTACATCCAGCGTGGAATTGAGCAGCAGGATGCCTTGTTGTGGCGCAAGTGGCTTGAACCGGCTTGTGGAGAAATGAGATCATAAAATTTTCTCTATAAGAACCGTCGTATACACACCGTATGGGAAGAAAGAAGACAATCGGCGCCTGAATAACGGAGAAATTGCAGCCTGTGTTGGGTCTGCGCAGCTTGCAACTTGGGCTTGACCTGTTCAATTGTCCCGATGTTGAATGGCTTGAGCGTGAGCAAGGCGGCTTGTCCTAGAAACGCACTCATATTGTTGGTGACCTCCGTGGCCATAATTTAGTTGGCGCAACATTGATTAACCTGGAGAAATTGATGCCGAGTCGTTTATAATCCTGGTGTTGGGGTCAGAGGGCACCTTATGCAATATTGACGCATTCCTCATGAAATTGATACCCAGAATGCTACTGGCATGAGTTTGGATCGCCCTTTCAAAGGGAAAACTCATGGGCAGAAACACAAGGGGGATATCGAAATGATGGTTGTGAAGAGAGACAATCTCTACGTACTTGGTCCGGCGTGGACTGGAGCAGTTTGGCTTGCGGTAGAAAATTCAAGAACGCGGATAATGGATTAATGTCCCTCGCAGACTCTCTTATAACAGTTTTAAATATGTTCTGTTGACAGGATTCAGAGGGCCGACTGAACATTGTGTTGAGCCACTCAGAAAGAAAACCAGGAAACATGAGTCTGACGTACAAACCGGGGTTACAAGTGGATGCTGGGAGACTATGTAGTCTGTTTTTTGACGTCTTCTAGGTGTAGGTTTGAGCAAAGCGACGTGAGTTGATATGCCTAAGATTCTAAACTGTTCTCTCTGCGCCTCCTAAGTAGTTATATTGCATCGTATCTGTGGAATGAATGAGTCAGAATGACCATAGGTTGAGCAATGATCTTCAAGTCAAGCCTCATTCTCTTGGAAATTACCGGCTTGTGTCAGGTTTGTATGGCGTGGCAAGGGCGTAACATACGCTGACTAGCTTGTGTCCATGCAAAATGACTTGGGCGTGCCTGGTGCGTGAACTGGCCTTGACGATTTTGAGGGATTTGGAAACAAATGAAGGACTAGGATTGCGAAGGAAGGCCTACAACTTTGCAATTTTTATTAAATGTGAAGCTTTTCAATAATTGCGGGCAGTTTCGTTTACCTGGAGCTTGGGAGCTCGAAGTGGGGTGTGTGGAAGCTTAGCATCGTAACAGATAGGGGTTCGCGACTTCAATTGAACCACTTGCCACATTTGGAATACATCGTTGAAAGACATTACTCTGTACGGACTTGCTAGAGGGGGCACTGCATATACAAAAAAGAGGTCCGAAACTCCACCAGAGGAATCCACTTCAATTTGAATGGCCAAGAAATTACAGGCTTTTATTGGGCGTGAACGGCGTGTGGCTTGGGCATGACCTGTGCATTGGTATCGACCGGGCTCGCTATTTCGGGATGGTTGACTACTAAAATGAATGCAGAAACTTTGGGAGGGTATTGAATGAATGGATTGAGGAGCGAACAACGTTGACTGTCCGAGACATGGTGGTTTGGTGCGCAAAGTCGGTAGCGCAAGCACAAGGACAATATTGAGATAATGGTGATGAGTGGATACAGTGGTGAGGCTTCAAAGAACTGATATGGAGGAATCCCTTACAGCGTGAAGCCTTAGTGTAAGCGAGCACAAGTCACGCCAAGCCGCAAGCCACGCCCGCCACGCCCGCCCAGCCAAATTCAAACTCCGCTAAGCGGCGCAAGCCACTTTTGCAAGCCAGTCGGATAAGTCTGTTTATACTACTACGAGTGTGCCTGATATTAAACTAAAAGGAAAAATATGAAAACTAAGGTACACAGTGTTGCGCTACAGAACAATATATGTACTTGCGGAGGATGGAACCCTGAGCGGGTGCTGAGACGGCGCCACAGGACTGCGGGTGCAGACACGGCGCCATGCATCCGCCAACACGCACGACTCTGATATGCATAATTTGAACGCCATGTTCATTACTGTAAACTCATGAATGAGGTAAGTTCAGCCCAATGGCTTTACCTAAATAAAATTCTTTCTAAAGGCACAGAAGCAAATAGAAACAGGACCGTTTAGAACAACTTTAGAGGCACCCGTCGTGCAACCGCTGCTTTTGGCTGCTCAGCCCGACTTACACTCTGGCCGTGATCGTGCCGTCGATGGGAGCTCGCACGGGCACGGCACTGCTGTTCAATATGGAACGACCCGAACGGTAACTACCCGCAGGGCTTCGCCTGGACCCGCAATGAGTTGGGCGGTTTTCAATGGTCGCATGTATCGCTTCTTGAGGCGGGCGATGGTTAAAATGCGAGTGCCCGGGGTTGTGTGCGCGAGTAAATGGAAGGGTCTGCGATGGCGGGTTAGAGGGCGATGTGGACTCATGTTGGTCATCGTGGTAAGCCGAGCCAAGGGAGCCTATTATCCGTGGCTGGTGAGAATTATCTTGGTCCCAGTCAGACCCTACGAGGCTCGGGCGAGTGAAATGACGCACCATACGGTAACACCCTCGCAGCTCCCATATGCCGGCTCCGCCTCTCTGGTCCCGATAACAGACGACCAGTCCCTTCAGCCTGAGTCGAGGGAAACCCAATCGCCCGTCACGACTCGCTCTCTATCGCGGGCTGAGCGCTCTGGAGGTTCATGTTCCCAACAATGTCATAGAAATTCCCGCCGTTGATTGGACCCCAGAGCTGAAGGGGAAGAAAGGCATGGCGGATGTGGGGAAAGAGCACAAGTCGCGAAATAGGCTGTTAATAAAAAGCAGTGCCAGCACCAATCTCAGCGAGCGCTTAGTTTGCCTCCTGCGCAAAGCGGAATTTAGCAGTGAGGCAAATGCTGCGGACCAGAACAGACATCAATCAAAGGAAGAACGACGATAAAGGAGCACTAGACTTCTTCAAATCGCAGAAATCTGGACAACAGAGAAAACCGTCTGAGGTGGAGGAGTAAGCAAAGCATATATTATGCAGGTTTTCCTCATATTCCTTCAGCTGCCGAACGAAGATGAGCCGTCAAAGAATGCGTGGCGACGGTGGCCCGTAGTACGAGGCGGTCGTCGGGTGGTTCGCAATATCAATTAAAAGTGGAAGGTAGACATGAGGAAGAAGAGTCAGAAAATCGGGACTCCGCTCACGGCGGGCCGTCCACTGGCAGAACTGCAGACAACGAGCAGACAACGAGCGTCAACGAGCCTCGCTGCGACGAGGCGACCGGGGAGTCCCGATAGTACAGTATTCACAAGATTAGAGTCATGCTTGCGGCATCTTGTTCGCGAGGGGGATGTCGCCTATCGGTGGGTGTACTTTTTTTTCAATTGTTTCGAGTCTCCCAGCCATGATTTCGGTGGAGAGATGGTTAGAGGAAGAGCAAAGGATTGGCAAAGGACGTGTGAGGTTCTGTTTGTTTCCAATGCTTCCGGTAATCAAATCCTTGACCTTCTTCCGAACGACGACGACTAGCCTGAGCGCGACGACCATGGCCACCGTGTCTGTCTACGAGAGCATCCAAGACTATATGTTTTTGGGCCGAAAAATGAGTAGACGGAGTGTCTCTGAGGCCGAATACCCTTCGTCTCTTACAGATTGCCGTCATTCTCCGCACCCTCGTTATCCAAGTCTCGCCGAAATGCACGGCCGGGACTTGGGAGGAATTTACCGCTCCCCGCGTGGCTCGCGACCTGCCCTTCGCGCAGAAACCTAGGAACCCACCCCCTACTTTCTCCAGTGTGGAATCGCAGTCAGCACTCATCCTCGTACCCGCGGCCCTAAGCCGTGGCCCTAAGCCGTGGCCCTAAACCGCGCCCGACGCTCATTAGGATCCTATTCGAGACGTGAAATAGCTGACCATGGGTAGCCCCGGCGCGCCTGGATCGCGGGAGGGCTGCGCGGTGGACCTTCATCAATGACGAACAACTTGGATGCGATGGACTCTGTCAGCCGATACAGACGGGAGCGCAGGCCATAATGACGGAAATGCAGGCCCAGATGGCGGAGACACAGACCAAGATGCAATATGACGGTTCGTTTGTACAAATATTAATTTTGCGCGCGCGCGCATAAGTCGCTACGTAAGGTACATGGATATTACTAAGCTAAACCCCGGCAAGCTAAACCCTGCTAAACCCCGGCCTGCTCCTAGCGAAGGATCGGTCTGCATCACCCAGCTACGTCGATGGCATCGAGATGTGGAGGATGCGAAGCCGGCAGCAACTTAGGCAACGAGGTAAAGCCGCACACCAGTGGCTGATGTGCGTCGAGAGCGATGTGGGCTAGACTCGATCCAGGCGCTTTTCGAGACGGCGGGAAATTGATGACAATCGATTAATAGGCCGGCGGAAAAGCGACTGGAACATAATAACCGGAGCCTAATGCGGTCGGAGTTTGCCGGGCTCGATTAAGTGGACTTGGAGAAATTTCGCCTCATCGAAAATTCGAAGTCTCTTAAAACAAAATCTGAAGAGACAGTCCTGTTTTAAATACATCCATAAGATATCTATGACTTTTCCAGGCTACAGCTAAAGAACTGACGGCGCTAAAGCGAAAATACAAGTATGTAGACCAATTCGGGACTCCCCCTTTCTTCAGCTTTTTCATCCTCTCCAACGCACTTTCAATGCCGCCGAAGCGCAAAAGCCCTCAGGACTCGGACCCTGACTACCCTGACTCGTCCGCGAAACGCCGAGAGATCTTCTTGCAGACCAGCAGTGCCCCCTTCTCTCCGCCGCTCGAAGCTCGCCAGACACCCGAAGCGCGAAGGAACGCCGAACAGTCTGCAGATGACATTCGAGGCACGCTCGAGCTTCACCGGGTCCAAATCGCCGAGTGACTTGAAGGCATGATGGTAGATAGGAGGCCCGAAGTGGGTGATCGGATTCGGGTCTAGCGAAGTCACATTCCTCTCGTAGCTCTCGAAACGAATAGGTTGGCTGATTGAATACATTTAGAAGAGAACTGTCTCTTCAGATTTTGTCCTGAGAGACTTTGAATTTTGGATGAAGCGAAATTTCTCCAAGTCCACTTAATCGAGCCCGGCAAACTCCGACCGTACTGCCGGTCGGTTATTATATTCCAGCCGCTCCGCCCAAACCTTTTGAATCTTGATCGACTGTCATCAAATCCCAGGTTTTGGTGTGTTGCGGCTGGTTCGAGCCTAGATGTGGGCGGTGGGCTTGCGGTGGGCGGTGAGGTGGGAGAGGACAAAAGATGATGACGCGGCCATCGGCCAAGGGCCTGGCCGAAGCAAGAACAAACATTCCCACGATCGGAACAAGCGCTAAACAAGCGGCCAGTGATCCGCACCTCTTCTCATCATCCTTTTTTCTCCGATCCCTTGCGTCTCCCCGTCTGTCACCCGACCCTCCCGCCCTCGTGGCCGCTCTCAAGCTTCCAGGTACATGCGGGCCTGACCTGCACCAGGGCCCCCGTTGCCTTTGTTGGATAGAGGCGATCACACTGGCAGGTAAGTTTTTACCTCGCTGGTCGAAGGATTCCTCTGTCCTTTTCATCTGAGCAGGCTAAATGCAATCTGAATCCTTTGAATAGCCCCGGGTCTGAGAATATCTGCCTCCCGGGCCTCTGACACCTTCAGAATTCATGTAAGTGACTTCTGGCAGGGCGTGAATTTCAGGGATGCTTTCTTGTGATACCCCCAAGCTCAGTAGGCATGTATTAGACAGGTATTAGATATCACTCGCGTGTAATCTTATGATGATTATTATCTATACATACTCCCAACAGTCGCGCGCGCGCGCAAATCTTTATTTATACAAACGAACCGTCATATGCAGCACACATTCGTCCTCGTCCCTGCCCTTCAGATGGCTGGCTTGGAGACATTTGGATCCGGAGACATTACGAGGGGTCTAGAACTCATTACTTGTTGTTTCCTCGGCGAGTCTCTTTCACCCCTCCTCGTCTCACACCTTCCACCACATCCCCTTCCCGCTCTTCTACCACGGTCCGCCCCTCATCTCATTCTCCCCACGCCCTTCAAGCCTCAGCTCCCCCAGCGCGCGGCGTCAGCGCCTTCTTCCTCTCCGCCGCGTGCCCGCCGCTGCCCCGCCCTCTACCATATCTCTTGCAACCCCCCCCCCCCCCCCCCCCTCACATACACACGCACTCCGGCGCTCTCAACTGCCCGCGCTGTCTCTTTGGCCCAAGGAGATCGAATTTATACAACTCGCCGTGCAGGAGACGTACCTCTCCTCAAACGCGTTCGTCCGCGCTCGCCGTCACCGGAACCTTTCCTCAGCACCTGACAAAGGCATCCTTCCCTCTCTACTAGCCCCGCATTCCACGCCGTCGCGAGCTCCCCCGTGCTGTAATCCCTCCGCAAACCGCCCTCCATGCTCTGGGCGTCACTTTAGTGGCTGCCAATCTTCGCTCGTTAAATATAGACAGCAAGTATAAATTCAGACCTATGGGAACAGGACTATGTCACCCCCCGACGTTCGGTACTTCCAGTCCGTCCAGTGCCCCTCGAGGTCGTGAAAGGTCGGTCTGAAACGGTGTTTCCTAATTTCTGCTTCAAAATATTGTTCGATGCGAGCGAGTAAGCCAAGCGGAGGTTGGGGGAATTTCTAAGAAAGGCGTGTGCATCTATCAATATATCATTGGACCGACCCAATCAACTTTAAGATTTACCTTGAGCCATTGCATCACGTTGTGAAGATGTTCTGGGATACGATGATCGTCCATAATTTCAGTCGTGGTCGAAGGGAGCTCGATTTCACGCAGATTTTGCAAAAGGTCAGGGCAAGAGCCACACGACCTTAAAATCTGACTCCAGGAGAGGGTAGAAAAGCTAGTAAACAGTACTGCGTCAAGATGACACTGTATCATAAAAAGACCCTCGCCTGAAATGGCAGGGTAGTTCTCCAGCAGCTAACTTCATCATACGCCGGATACAGCGAGCGGCGAGTTCCCATAGTATCGCATCAGTGTGAAGCTCCCGAAGGAGCGTCGAATTTGCTGCGCAGAAAAACAAGTCATCGAGGGCTTTTTCATCTTCTCCGATGATTCTACATAGGGACGTATAGCCGTCCTCAGCTCGTCCCATGAATAGTCTAGGAAAAGTCCGATCTGGAAAAGACAGGTGCCCCCGATGTTGTACAGCATGTATGCGTCGAGAATCCTCATAAGTTGCACCGGCGTCTGCGAAAAAAGTTGCGAAAAGATTTGATGGTTTGTTAGTTCCCACTCCGGCTCCTTAAACCAATTGTTTTCCGTCGTGAGCCGTCCCCAAGCGGAATCACACAAAAGGATGAAAGGTAGTCTTCCCAGAGGTGAATTAAATTCTTCGGCGACGGCTGAACTTTCTATAAGTACCCGGATGAACGTCATAAGAATGAGCTGAACTGTACGATTTACCTCCAACCAGTCCAAGCTCAGTCGATTTATCTGCATGGGTGTTTCATGATCTCCCCACAAGTCACTTGCATAGAACAAATAATCTGGGTTGAAGGAATGGAAAGGAGGAATGAGGTCCGGTGACGGTTGAGCTGAAGTTATGCATGCAAATGCACCCAGACCAAGTTCCCTGCCAATGCAGTTTAGTCAAATACCCCATTTCAATCTCACTGATTTACCAAGAAACAGGCCAAGATAGTTGGCAGTAGGATCATCGTGAGTGTAGGAAAATGCCTTCAGGATGTCGGACGCGAGTCTGTGGCGGTGAACATTGCCAACATGGGACGTGGTCGATCGCGCTGGGTCGTTGAGGAAGTCCAGGAAGGACGCATGATGTACTCTGAGATTGTGAGGCCACAGCTCAGTTTCGTACCACAGCAGTGAAGGTACGTATATGACGGAATGCAAGCCCCGCAATGTCAACCGAACATCGCCGGGCTTCAACTGCAGGAGTTGTTCAATATCGGGAATGCATAGATTCAGTCCGGCCGCCATGACAGATATAATTCTGAGAAGTTGAGGTCAACAAGGAACAGCGGTAAGGATTTCAGTGTACAGCTGATCGAGGGCAGAAAAAGGTGATCCAAAATCGGATTCCGCAATGCCCATGATAATGTCGAGACGTTCCGTTGGACGGAAGTTTTTGTCGTCGATAAATTTGATGACCGTGGATGAAATATCCCGACGATTTCGAGACAAGCTTGTTGATATCTGCGTGATGCTCCCGATGAATCCGGGCAAACTCGTCGCGCAGATATATACGACATCCTCGAATGACTGCTGAATGTTCAGAGGACGATGGAAGCCGTTTAAGCACGGTTCCCGAAAAAGTTCGGCGATATAGGACTCCGGTCTGCTAGCAATGAGGAATCGAAGAGGAAGCTGAGACTGAGTGGCATGTGTGATGGGCTCAAATAGCGTTGGGATCGAGATCGAACATAAGAGCACGTGATCGTTGAATTTGAGTTCAATGCATCATGTTCTGGGTCACTGATGGAGATTCGATCAAGGATGAGTTCTAGAGCGACCTATTCTGCTCTTTGTATATCCCTGCATGCGCTCTGCCACTGCGAACACCGCTCAACTTCCAGTGTGAAATTACCACCCGCGGCGGGCCTTCTCCGTTCTACGTAGATGTCTGGCGCGCGTCAAAATTAATCTGAATGACATACGATATTCACTTCCGACGTCGTAATTCCAGCTCTGCGAGTCTCTTTGAGAATAGGCTCGACAACCACCGTTCGTTATTACTAAGTACTACATACTGACTGCTCCGTCAGGCCAGGTCATTCTAGGCGTGGGCCGCACTGGGCTGACCAGTGCTCATTGCTGTGAGCTCATGGCCGCGACTGCGGGCTAATGGAGCGGAAGAGTCACGTTCGGGTATGTTTGAATTATATATTTGTGCGCCCCATTGGCAGGCCCTCCTCAAGCGCTACCATCTGCTGGCCGACGACATACGCCTTGTAACCACCACCTCAATTGGTGAGACTTAAAATAGGCAGGTTTACGGGGCAGTCCAAATTATCTAACATCAACACCAAAAACATGCATCGCCGCACGTCCCCCGGTGGGTACCCATATGTATTCCACTTTACGCACACTTGGACCTGCTACGGGCCAACTGCCAGGATTGGTATCAATCTATTTAATTATGGAGTCCTAACGGAACTCCTCATCCTAATCCAATGCAAGCGTTCTATCTCGCGTGCTCCACCAGTGTATCCATTTGCCTTCAAGGTTTTCAGAGATGGGCTGTTCCAGCATCTGCCGTTCGCCAATTTCTCTTTCCAAATTCCGGTTGAAACGAGCTATCAGGTCAAGTGCAAGGTTCAGATTTACTGTAACACAGATACAAGCGCTGTTGGCAGCGTCGCTAGCGGTTAGGTTTCACCCAGTATTTTGTGTAAAGGACAAATGCGGTTCTGAGCTCGTCCCACGAGAAGTCGAGGAGAAGACAAAATTCAAATAGAGGAGGTATCTACCAGTGCCCCCAGTACGGAAACCAGGAGCACCACGCTTTTAAACCAGTGATGGCATCACTTGCCGAGTGATGCCCACTCACCACCTAATTCGGATGTAGGATTACAATTGACGCAGGCTCCTAGCTTCTCCTGAATAATGACTCTAATGGGACTCAGCCGAACTGAGACCTGAAAGGATACGTCCAGATGGGTCCAAAAGTGATAGGAATGCTGCAGAGGTACTGTCTGCCCTCACTTTCGGTGTATACTGAGCATGATTGTGGAATCACAGGAGGAACAAACCGTCGGCAGCTCCCCATTCAATATATCGACAGCGAAAATGTCCATAATACTCGAATACAGAGATAAACGACCTACACTGGTTGAGCATTTCAAGTTTTTCAGATCAATTATCAGTGAAAAACTTCCTTTATTTTTCACACATTTTTCACTGAGAATGCATCTGAAAATTTCAAATTGTTTTCAGGACTTTTTTGACTGAGAATCAAGGTGAAAAACTGGAACCAAAATTTGTGACTTTTCTTCCAAGAGTACTACCAGTTTCTGCAGTATTTCTTCAGGTCTTTTTTCACTGAAAAAGCAACTGAAAAATTTAAAATTCTTTTCACTACTTTTGTGAGTGAGAATCATGATGAAAAACTTGAAATAAAATTCATGTCTTTTCTTGCAAGGCTGACACCAGTAATCCAAACATATTTACGGGCGAAAATGGTGGTGAGAAATTTAAAACTCTTTTCACCACAATTGTCACCGGTAAAAAACAAAGAAAAAGCCTGAAAAATCTCGAGTAAAAAACAGTGAGTAATTTGAAATGGATAATCAATGTTTTCACACATTTTTCACGATCTTTCATTCAGGTTTTTTCACTGAAAAACATAATGAAAAAGATGGGGCACTTATTACCCCGATTTCCAGTGTAAATACAGGTGAAAACATCAAAATAGTTTCCAAACATTTTCCACTGAAAATCAAGGTGACAAATTGGATATCAATCACGCACCTATATAAGGATGTGGGACTGTAATAAGGTTACTAAGGCCTTCTGCACTGAGAATCTCCTCTGGCATGCTCAGATGGGTTCCAATTGGGCGGGAAGTCTCAGAGGGCTCTATGGTGCATGCTTCTGCCGATTTGAATGCTGTGGACCATTCATTCTCGCTCAGCTCACCCAACAGCAAATTTCGTGGGAAGAGTGCGAACAATTTGTGCTCTTGGGGTTGGGAGTGTGTTACAAGCTCAGGACTGTGTGACAGTTGTCAAGGGCTCGATGATGCATGGTTCCACCGATTTGAACACCATGGACCATCCATTCTCACTCAGATCACCCATTGGTACATTTCACAGGGAGATTGTAAATAATTTGCGCTATTGCGGTCGAGAGTGTTTTACAAGCTCAGGCCTGTGCGACGGTTTTCAAGGGCTCTATAATGTGTGGTTCCACCGATTTCAACACCGTGGATCGTCCATTCTCGCTCAGATGACCCAGCAGCAAATTTGGTAGGGAGATTGCAAATAATTTGCGCTCTTGCAGTTTGGAGTGTGTTACAAGCTCAGGACTGTGCGACGGTGGTGAGAGGGGTCCAGGACTGTGTGTCAGGGATCAGAGGGGTCCATGATGCATGGTTTCACTGATTTGAACACTGTGGACCATGGACCATCCATTCTCACTCAGATCACCCATTGGTACATTTCACAGGGAGATTGCAAATAATTTGTGCTATCGTGGTTGAGAGTGTTGTACAAGCTCAGGACTGTGTGACAGTGGTCAGAGAGCTCTATGATGCATGGTTCCGCCGGTTTCAATGCCACGGACCATCCATTCTTGCTCAAATCACCCACCGGCAAATTTGGCAGGGAGATTATGAATAATTTGTGCTATTGTGGCTGGAAGCATTGTACAGGCTCAGGTCTTTGCAATGGTGGTCAGAGGGTTTCCAGATATATTTTTACAGCGATTTCAATGCTGCAGAAGATCCATTCTCCCTCAGATCACCCACCAGCAAATTGGCAGGGAGATGGTGAATAATTTGTGCTATTGTGCTTTTGACTACATGACTTGCGACATACGTGCATCATCGATTCCTCTGCTCCTTCATCCATCTAGCAGGTATTCGGAGCATAAGTTAGCTATGTAGTGTTGCTGTGCTCCAATGCTAATAAATACTATTTTACCCTCAACCTGAGTGGAATGTGTAATCAGCCTGAGTGCGATTTGTGCCGAAAGTCAATCAGCCCCAATCCTCGATTGAACAAAATTAACCTTCAACCGGTAGAAACAGAAGGATCTGTGGACTTCATCCGGCCGGAAATTCTGTCTTTTCCGACAGGATGAACCGAAGATGTTCTTAAATTCCTTCAATCAGACAAATCTAATGCACCAGTTGGAAACAGAAAGCTTCCGGTCGTACAAAAATTGAAATCTCCAGCAGAACAAAAATAAAGGATTGGGACGTCCAACTGACTAAATCTGTACAAGACTAGAAGCCAATGTTTCTACGAGCAATGCCAACTACAGTTCCATGCGGCAAATGCATTGCCTATCATCCGATTAGGATTAAGGTAGTCCTCTCGTTCCAGAAGGGGTGTATCAGTCTAGGGCAGCAGGTATTTGAATAGAGTTCCAGGGTTATCAAAACTCTCAGCCCACCCGCCCCAGGAGCAGATATTACGGAACGGCCAGCAGAGAACCATTTCAAGGGACTGAAAACCCCCGCGACAAAAAGAGTGGGTCCTGTATGGGGGGAGATCAATCTGAATGCAAGAGATTGTTGCAGAATGAGTGATCTGAGCAAGAATGGATGGTCCGCGGCATTGAAATGGGTGGAGCCCTGTATGGGGAAGCCCTCTGACCACTGTCACAGTCCTGAACTTGTAAAATGCTCCCAACTGAATAGCGCAAATTATTTGCAATCTCGCTGCGAAATTTGCCGATGGGTGATCTGAGTGAGAATAGACAATCTGCGGCATTCAAATCGGTGGAAGCATGCATCATAGAGGCCTCGGATCACTGTCACACAGTCCTGAACTTGTACACCACTCTCAACCGCAATGGCGCAAATTATTTACAATCTCCCTGCAAAATTTGCCAATGTGTGATCTGAGTGAGAATGAATGGTCTGTAGCATTTTAATCAGTGAAAGAACACATTATAGAGCTCTCTGACTATTGTTTCCCAGTCCTGAGCCTGTACAACACTCTCACCCCCAATGGCACAAATTATTTGCAATCTCCCCACGAAATGTGGTGATGGGTAATCTGAGTGAGAATGGATGGTCTGGGCCGTTGAAATGGGCGGGAGCAAGCATGATACTGCCCTCTAACCACCGTCACACAGTCCTGAACTTGTACAGAGCTCTCAACCACAAGAGCACAAATTATTCACAATCTCCCCGTGAAATTTGCCATTGGGGGATGTGAGCAAGAATGGAGGGTCCACGGCATTCAAATCGGTGGAAGCAGGCATCATGACCCTCTCTGACCACCGCTGTACAGTCCCAAACTTATACAACACTCTCAACCCCAATAACGCAAATTATTTGCAATCTCCATGCGAAATTTGATGTTGGGTGATCAACGCGAGGATAGATAATCCACGGTGTTGAGATCGTCGGAAGCATGCATCTGGATGGTCCCTGATCACCATCACACAGTCCTGAGCTTGCACATGCGCTTCCGGCAACTCGCCCTATTTGACAACACCAAACCGTTGAATGCCGTCGCACACCTATATGACGACCTGAGCCGCCCGCAGTGCAGCGTACTGACACAACTGCGCACAACCCACCTCACACTGAACGCGTACCTCTTCCGCTTTCACCTTGCCCCCTCCCCCGACTGCGTGCTGTGCTCCGTGCCCAAAACCGTCCCACATTTCCTCTTGTCGTGCCCAATCTATCGCCGGCAGCACCTCGCCCTCATCACCAAGCTGGGAACCGCACACCTCTCACTCCGCCTCCTCCTCGCAGCCAAATCTGACCCCGGGCCGGTGTTGGACTTTGTGCGAGCCACCGGTCGCTTTCCCCGCTACTCCCTCTAGTTGCGCGGCCTTTTTCTTTTCTTTCTTTTCTCTACTCTTTCTCTTATCACCCGCCTTGTCTTATTATATCTCACGGTCTTGACATCCTGCCTCCGCCTCATAAAACTCTGTCAACCCTCTCATAGCATCGTCCTTGATCCCACGCTACTGAGCTCCCCTCTCTCACTCCCTTTCCATGCTGCTAGATTACCTCCTTGTAATATGTATAGTGCTACATGGGCCCCCAGGGGCCCGCGCGCACTCAAAATTGAATAAAAATAAAAATAAAAAAACAATAAAAAAACACTCTCAACCAAAATAGCACAAATTATTCGCAATCTCCCTGCGAAATTTACCGATGGGCGAGCTAAGCAAGAATAGATAATCTGTGGTGTTCAAATCAGTGGAACATGCATTATAGAGCCCTCTGACCACCATCACCCAGTCCAGAACTTGTACAATGCTCTCGGCTGCAATAGCGCAAATTATTCGCTATCTCCATCCAAAATTTGATGTTGGGTGATCTACGTGAGAATAGATAATCCGCGGCATTCAAATGGGTGGGAGCATGGATTATAAATGCCACTGACCACCATTGCACAGTCCAGAACTTGTACGACAACCTCAACTGCAACAGCGCAAATTATTTGCAATCTCCCTGTGAAATGTACCGATGGGTGAGCTGAGTGAGAGTGGATGGTTCGCGGTGTTAAAATCATTGGAAGCATGCATCATAGAGCCCTCTGATCCCCGTCAAACAGTCCTGACCCTGTACAGAGCCCTATACCGCAATAGCGCAAATTACTCACACCCTTGCTGCAAATTTTGCTGATGGGCCATCCAAGCGAGTATGAATGGTCTGCGGCATTTAAATCTGAGGGGGAGTCCCTTGGCAACATCTCAGATGCCCGTGAGACACGGTCATTGACGAGGGCAAGTCGGGTGTGACTTCGGACGTGGATGGTTCTGATTCACCTGCTAAACCCGTCAGAAAGAAGTGCGGTCCGAAACTGAAGGCAAAAGCGACCAGTGGCGAGGAAAAGGGGAGGGAAAGTTCCCAAACCCACCAAAGAAGAAGGCAGTCACCAAAGAGAAGCAAAAGGTGAAACCCAAGGTGAACCCAAGGCGAATCCGAAGAGTAAGTCCTCGGAATTGTGTGGGGGTCGGAGTCTGACGCTGTGCAAATTATGGAGAAGAGTCCTCCAACAAGTGCATGTTTATACTATTGTCTTCAGTGTTCCTGAATGAGCTTCCACAGGCAACCAACAGGTTTCCACCATGTCTTCACCATCTTTTGATGACGCCCTCAAGAAGTTCTATGGAACTATTGGCTGTGTTAGTGCAACGCTCATGGCTGTATAAATTCTCCAGCACCAAGCTCAGAGACCCGACCATCAACCTTAGTGATTCAGAATACTCAACAGGGTTGATAACTGATGCGAAGGCAAGGATCAGAACCGAGGTAGATGAACTGAATTCCTGTGTTGCCAATTTGAGAAGCGTCAGTGGGAAATAGGGAGCTGAAAAAAAGATGAATGTGCAGATTACGCGCTATGAAATGCATCATAAGCCATATTAGTTCCCCCTCCAAAAAATCCAGCTCGCCTGGACCCCATCTGGGCATGCTAGGCGAGATTGTGGCACAGGAGGCCGTGGTTGCCAGGTCCCAAAAATGAAACGAAAATCATAATTCTGACTGTATCATTAATTGCGCATAAATCTGTAGGTCAGATCTAGCTAATCACCAGCCCAATTCCATCCAGAAGTGAGTGAGGTACGGAGGAGTCTTTCACGGGGATCAAAAACAACCGAAAACAATAATTTCCGTTTATGCCTTCAGTTCTGTTATCGGCTCTAACCAAATGCTGGACAGTTTATATGTCCGCAAGTACTGGTGTAGGAAAGGGACAGAGTGATGGCCATGACCAGGAAGGTGGGCAGGCCATATGTGTAATACAAGGCAAGGTAGCACATGGTGAGAGGGAGGAAGGGAAGAGTGTTGATATATATTACTCAATCTAGGCATTACGGTGTTCATGTGACTGGCCACAAACTGCTGCTATTAATTCACAGAGACTCCTGTAGAGGATCAAGACCCTCTTTCTACAATGAGACCCCAGGGCTCACTCCAGACAAGATAGGGCACAGTCAGCCAAAGCAGTTATCTGCTGTCTTGCTCTTCCACGCTCAAATTCTTTGGTGACCAGCAGGGACCATCATTCACCGGAGAACCATGCTCTGCTTCTGAGACCTCTACAGCATGCTTCCCCCGATTTCAACGCAGCAGTCCATCTTGTCTTGCTCAGATCACCTATCGGCAAATTTCACGGGGAGATTGCGAACAATTTGCGCTATTGAGGTTGAGAGCAGTGTACAGGTTCGGGACTGTGTGACGGTGGTCAGAGGGCGCTATCATGCATGCTTCCATTGATTTCAATGGCACGGACCATCCATTCTCGCTTAGATCACCCACCGGCAAATTTGGCAGGGAGATTGCGAATAATTTGTGCTACTGCGGTTGGGAGCATTGTACAAGCCCAAGGCTGTGCCGACGGTCGTCAAAGGGCTCTATGATGTGTGCTTCAACCGATTTGAACACTGCGGATCATCCATTCTCACTTAGATCACCCAACGGCAAATTTCGCAGGGAGAGTGCAAACAATTTGCACTCTTGCGGTTGGGAGTGTTTTATAAGCTCTGGGCTGTGTGACAGTGGTCAGAGGGCTCTATGATGCATGCGCCCGTCCATTTCAATGCCGCAGACCATCCATTCTCACTGAGCTCACCCAACGGCAAATGTTACAGGGAGATTGCGAATAATTTGCGCTATTGCAGTTGGGAGCTCTGTACAAGCTCAGGACTCCAACGGTGGTCAGGGGGCTCTATGATGCATTCTTGCACCGATTTCAACGCCACGGATCATCTATTCTCGCTTAGATCACCCAACAGCAAATTTGGCAGGGAGATTGTGAATAATTTGCGCTTTTGCGGTTGAGAGTGTTGTGCAAGCTCAGGACTGTGCAACGGTGGTAAGAGGGCTTCGAGATACAACTAAGGCTGAGATCTCGATCCCTGCGAGGGGCCAGGGAAGCGGTCGGACCGGAGATGTATTGTGCGGAGGATTGCAACAATGTTGCACAACAGCAAGGAGGTATAAATGCCCCGTTGCGCAGGAAAGGATGACCGAACACGGGTGAGACTTGGGCGAGACTACTTGTTAGGTGTGTGATAGGGACCAAACAATTCCACTCCCATCTCGGCCCAGGACCACATTGACTGCGCTACTACCAGTGGGCGGCGTAACAGAAGTGCATGGTGCAAAGAATCAAAGCCGACGCCCATGCGGATGCACAAACAGCATTGTCAGTGGTGCACTACAGATGGAGGTTATCAGATGGACTCGCCTCCCAGGGAGGATCGTGAACGATGATGGTCCCGTGAAGGCTCCACGCTTACAAGCGTTGCCGTATGGAGGCCTCCACGAGCCCTCGTGTCTTCGGGTTAACCAAGAGAAGCTGCCCCGAATCTGGAGCAATTCGGGCCAGAACGTCGACAACACGAAAATCCATAGACCCCGTGAAATATGGTGATGGGTGATCTGAGTGGGAATTCATGGTCCACAGCGTTGAAATGGGCGGGAGCATGCATCATACAGCCCTCTAACCACCATCACACGGTCCTGAACTTGTACAACACTCTCAACTGCAATAACACAAATTATATGCAATCTTCCCACGAAACTTGCTGATTGGTGATTTGAGCGAGAATGGATAGTCTGCAGCATTGCAATCAGTGGACACATGCTTCCGGAAGCCCTCTGACCATTGTCACACAGTCCTGAGCCTGTACAATGCTCTCAACCGCAAGAGCACAATTTACTCGCAATCTCCCTGAAAAATTTGCCAATGGGTGATCTGAGCGGGAATGGATGGTCTGTGGCATTGAAATCGATGGAAGCTTTCATCTGGAAGCCCTCTGACCACCGCTACACAGTCCTGAGCTTGTACAGGGCTCCTAAATGCAAGAGCGCAAATTATTCACAATCTCCCTGCAAAATTCATCAATGGGTGGGTGATCTGAGAGAGAATGGATACTCTGTAGCATTGCAATTGGTGGAAGTGTGCCTCTGGAAGCTCTCTGACCACCGTTGCACGGTCCTGAACTTGTACAGAGCTCTCAACCGCAATAGCACAAATTATGCAATCTCCCTGCGAAATTTGCCATTGGGGGATGTGAGGGAGAATGGATGGTCCGCAGTGTACAAATCGACAGAAGCATGCATCTGGGATCTGAGTGAGGATGGATGGTCCACAACATAGAAATCGCTGGGAGCATGTATCTGGAAGCCCTCTGACCACTGCCACACAGTCCTGAGCTTGTGCAACACTCTCAACTGCACTAGCACAAATTATTCACAATCTCCCTGCGAAATTCATTAATGGGCAATCTGAGCGAGAATCAAGACTCTGTAGCATTTCAATCAGTGGAAGCATGCCTCTGGAAGCTCTCTGACCACCTTTGCACAGTCCTGAACTTGTACAGAGCTCTCAACTGCAATAGCACAAATTATTCGCAATCTTTCTGCAAAATTTGCCGATGGGGGATCCGAGGGAGAATGGATGGTCCACGACATTGAAATCGGTGAGAGCATGCATCTGGAAGTCCTCTGACCACCGTCACATGGTCCCGAGCTTGTACAGAGCTCTCAACCACAAGAGCACAATTTACTCGCAGTCTCCCTGCAAAATTTGCCGATGGGTGATCTGAGTGGGAATGGATGGTCCGTCACATTGAAATCGATGGAAACATCCATCTGGAAGTTCTCTGACCACTGTTGCACAGTCCTGAACTCGTACAGAGCTCTCAACCGCAATAGCACAAATTGTTTGTGATCTCCCTGTGAAATTTGGCGTTGGGGGATCAAATTAGTCACAATCTCCCTGCGAAATTCATCAATGGGTAATCTGAGAGAGAATGGATAGGTGATCTGAGCGAGTATGGATGGTCCACAGCATAGAAATCGGTGGGAGCATGTATCTGGATGCCCTCTGACCACTGTCACACAGTCCTCAGCTTGTACAGAGCTCTCAACCACAAGAGCACAAATTATTCGCAATCACCCTGCGAAATTTGCCGATGGGTGATCTGAGTGGGAATGGATGGTTCCCGGCGTTCAAATCTATGACACCATGCATGATAGGGCCCTCTTATCACCGTCACGCAGCCCTGAACTCGTACAAAGTTCCCAACCGCAATAGCGCAAATTATTTGCAATCACCCGGCAAACTTTGCTGACAGGTGGTCTGAGCAAGAATGGATACTCTGCAGCATTGCAATCAGTGGAAGCATGCTTCTGGAAGCCCCCTGACCACCGTTGCACATTCCTGGACTTTTACAGAGCTCTCAACCGCAATAGCACAAATTATGCAATCTCCCTGTGAAATTTGCCGTTGGGGGATGTGAGGGAGAATGGATGGTTCACGGTGTTCAAATCGACGGAAGCATGCATCCGGAAGCCCTCTCTCCATGCGAAATTTGCCCTTGGGTGATGTAAGCGAGAATGGATGTTTCACAGCGTTCAAATCGGTGGAAGCATGCATCTGGAAGCGCTCGGACCACCTTGACAGAGTCCTGAGCTTGTACAACTCTCTCAACCGCAATGGCACAAATTATTCGCAATCTCCCCACAAAATTTGCCATTGGGGGACCTGAGTGAGAGTGGATGCTCCACAGGTTTCAACCACTTGAGTGCCTGAGCAACCTTATGTCGAGGCACTAACATGGGTGTTCGATCAAAATCTTCCTGCATAGGTGCAGCTGAACCTGTCAATAAAAAGGGAAGAACCTCGCTAATTTCATCTCTGCTTCGTGGTAACTTCATATACACCTTCAGTGCTGGTTATGCAAACATGATCGCATTTGCATGCATCCGAACCCTACCCCTCAACTCGAGCAATTTCGTTTGGAAGACGAAGGTAATGTCGCTCTCAATCACCTTTGTGTGCGCAGCTGCTGTCTTGGCTCCATCGCCAATTCAACTCCACCTCGTTTGCCAGCGCAAGGTTCTGAGGAAAATGAAGACTCAGACCGTGAAAAACCAGTGAGTAGTGTCTTATTTTCTTCTCTATTGGTTCTTTGGTCCTAACTCTTCTTCTGTCTCAGAACCACCAGCACCGCCGTCTTAATCCCAAACCTTCCATGGCTGTTCCATCCTTGTGCAAATATGTCTGCCCCAGCCAAAGTTGTGAGGAGAGCGCAGGCTAAGGTGTGTTCTTTCCCTTTCAGCCAGCTTATCAGCGGACCATCCATTCTTGCTCAGATCACCCACCCACAAATTTCGCGGGGAGATTACGAATAATTTGCGCAATTGCAGTTGAGAGCACTGCACAAGTTCAGGAATGTGTGACGGAGGTCAGAGGACTTCCAGATCCATGCACCTGCCGATTGCAATGCCGCAGACCATCCATTCTCACTCAGATCCTGCATCAGCAAATTTTACAGGGAGATTATAAATAATTAGCATGATTGCGGTTGAGAGTGTTGTACAAGTTCAGGACAGTGTAACGGGGAGAAAAGGGCTCTATTATGCATGATTCCACAGATTTCACCTCCGTGGACCATCCACTCTCACTCAGATCACCCAACCGCAGATTTTGCAGGGAGATTGCGAATAATTTGCACTATGGTGGTTGGGAGGATTTTACAAGCTCAGGACTGTCTGACGATGGTCACAGGGCTTCCAGAACTATGCTCCCACCGATTTCAATGTTGTGGACCATCCATCCTCACTCAGATGACCCAACCAACCACAAATTTCGCAGGGAGATTGCGAATAATTTGCGCTATGGTGGTTGGGAGCATTTTACAAGCTCAGGACTGTCTGACGGTGTCCAGAGGGCTTCCAGAACCATGCTCCCACCTATTTCAATGCCGCAGACCATCCATTCTCACTCAGATCACCCATTGGTAAATTTTGTGGGGAGAGTGCAAATAATTTGTGCTATTGTGGTTGGGAGTGTTGTACGAGTTCAGGACTGTGTGACGGTGGTCAGAGGTCTCCATGGTGCATTCTCCCACCGATTTCACCATCGTGGGCCGTCTACTCTCTCTCAGATCACCCAACCATAAATTTCGTGGGGAGATTGTGAATAATTTGCGTGATTGCAGTTGAGAGCTCTGTACAAGTTCAAGACTGTGTGACGGTGTCCAAAGGGCTCTCTGATGCATGCTTCCATCGATTTGAATGCTGTGGACCATCCATTCTCTCTCAGATCACTCAACCGTAAATTTCGTGGGGAGATTGCAAATAATTTGCGTGATTGCAGTTGAGAACTCTGTCCAAGCTCAAGACAGTGCAACGGTGGTCAAAGGGCTCTATGATGCATGCTTCCATCGATTTGAACGCTGCAGACCATTCAATCTCACTCACATCACCCATCCCCACATTTCACATCAATCCCTACCTTTCACTGATGTTGTCCTAGCCACCCAATTCGTGATGGAATATTTCCGCAACAATTTCTTGGAAAGATGTCTATAACATGTGTCTACATTTGTCCAGATAAGTCTACATGAGTCTACCTCAGGTAGACACAATGTTGCACACATAAACACAGCTTGACAAACATTGACGCCCTGTGTCTACTCCATGTTGGCATAACTAGACATAGATCTGTGTCTACCCATGGGTCTATGTGGGCAGACATAATCTGTGTCTACAGGGGGCCTCAACACAGTGGTTCCAATCGCGCCCCTACTGAGTCAGAGGCAAGTTACCAGGGAGTTTTCCCGTCAAGTTTCTCATTAAGTATACTTCTAGAATCCAAAATCCGACTCGTGATGGGTCAAATTACTTGGTTAAGATTCTTGTGGCTCCCCCAAACCACTTAAGATATCGCAGCAGGTTCTCCTCTATGTCATTGACGCCTCGCACTGTTGGCCCAGCGGATGGCGAGCAGACCTGCGTGACCTTTTAGCAGAACTGCAATCCGCAAATGCTGCAATCATGGGCTAGTATTTCCTGCCACTCATCCATGTCTGGGGTTGCTGAAATGCTGCATTATGAGTAAACTCCATGAAATTAGCTATTTGGGATCCTGACCATCCCGACCATGAGGTGTACTTTACGAAGGTCACTGATGATGCACTCTTGGATGAAGTCCAGCCAGCCCCCTAATTTGCGGTGATCCCAGGTACAGATATTCTGGGAATCTTTGTCAGCCATGTCGGGTACCTTCGCTCCAATTGTTCTTCACTTGGCTATATATTTATGGCAGGCGGAAGACACATATTTTCACGTCAATCCAACATGGTCCCAGCATCAGAGCCAGCCTGAAGGGGACGTTGATGCTCAATGAGCATTTGATGTAATGGGTCCAAGTCCTAAACCTCTTGAGCATGCACGGCTTCGCGCAGTTGGCAATGCAGCCAGGAAGCAGTCAGGCGAGACAAATGGTGATGTCCAGTGAGTAGCTGCAGAGATAACAAAAGCTCCCAGAATACGCAGAGCCCCTGGAGCACTGTAGAAAGGTCCAGGAGAATACCGGTGTTGTTGTGTCATGGAATTTTGTGGCCCTGATTTCGGAGACATACTTTGGGCAGGCAGATTGTGGTTAGTCATTTGTTTTCCAGCATGAATATTCAATTGACAAGACCAGGGGCGTCAGGGCAGGAAAATCCAGAAGCGAAGCATACAACAGGCCCTTGGGGTGGGGTCGACATCCTTTGCCAAGGCAGAAAATGCTGTGCACATTCTGAAGCACTATGGAGAGGGTGGCTCGAGTCCTGTGCAGGCTGGGATGGGCCAGATTTCCTTGGAGGTGGACAAACCAAAAGGAGTGAAGGTCCTATACCTGTTCCTAGTTAATTGGGAGAAAAGCCACGACGAAGAGTAGTGAGTGTCATAAATTGGTCAGTTTTTTATTCCTGTTCTTGACCATGCCAAATCCGCCGTGAACTGGCTTAAACAGCGGCCAGTCACATATTAGACCCAGGATTGATTGCATACACATGGTTGAGGCCGCCATTCGAGTCAAGCATGGCGCGGGTGACATGAAAAGATTACTCAGTGTGTGAAACAATTGCATGTCAACAAACGTAGAGCATGGGTGGGAATCAATCTGAATACCCAAGAAATTGTTGCGGAAATATTCCATCACGAATTGGGTGGCTAGGACAACATCAGTGAAAGGTAGGGATTGATGTGAAATGTGGGGATGGGTGATGTGAGTGAGATTGAATGGTCTGCAGCGTTCAAATCGATGGAAGCATGCATCATAGAGCCCTTTGACCACCGTTGCACTGTCTTGAGCTTGGACAGAGTTCTCAACTGCAATCACGCAAATTATTTGCAATCTCCCCACGAAATTTACGGTTGAGTGATCTGAGAGAGAATGGATGGTCCACAGCATTCAAATCGATGGAAGCATGCATCAGAGAGCCCTTTGGACACCGTCACACAGTCTTGAACTTGTACAGAGCTCTCAACTGCAATCACGCAAATTATTCACAATCTCCCCACGAAATTTATGGTTGGGTGATCTGAGAGAGAGTAGACGGCCCACGATGGTGAAATCGGTGGGAGAATGCACCATGGAGACCTCTGACCACCGTCACACAGTCCTGAACTCGTACAACACTCCCAACCACAATAGCACAAATTATTTGCACTCTCCCCACAAAATTTACCAATGGGTGATCTGAGTGAGAATGGATGGTCTGCGGCATTGAAATAGGTGGGAGCATGGTTCTGGAAGCCCTCTGGACACCGTCAGACAGTCCTGAGCTTGTAAAATGCTCCCAACCACCATAGCGCAAATTATTCGCAATCTCCCTGCGAAATTTGTGGTTGGTTGGGTCATCTGAGTGAGGATGGATGGTCCACAACATTGAAATCGGTGGGAGCATAGTTCTGGAAGCCCTGTGACCATCGTCAGACAGTCCTGAGCTTGTAAAATCCTCCCAACCACCATAGTGCAAATTATTCGCAATCTCCCTGCAAAATCTGCGGTTGGGTGATCTGAGTGAGAGTGGATGGTCCACGGAGGTGAAATCTGTGGAATCATGCATAATAGAGCCCTTTTCTCCCCGTTACACTGTCCTGAACTTGTACAACACTCTCAACCGCAATCATGCTAATTATTTATAATCTCCCTGTAAAATTTGCTGATGCAGGATCTGAGTGAGAATGGATGGTCTGCGGCATTGCAATCGGCAGGTGCATGGATCTGGAAGTCCTCTGACCTCCGTCACACATTCCTGAACTTGTGCAGTGCTCTCAACTGCAATTGCGCAAATTATTCGTAATCTCCCCGCGAAATTTGTGGGTGGGTGATCTGAGCAAGAATGGATGGTCCGCTGATAAGCTGGCTGAAAGGGAAAGAACACACCTTAGCCTGCGCTCTCCTCACAACTTTGGCTGGGGCAGACATATTTGCACAAGGATGGAACAGCCATGGAAGGTTTGGGATTAAGACGGCGGTGCTGGTGGTTCTGAGACAGAAGAAGAGTTAGGACCAAAGAACCAATAGAGAAGAAAATAAGACACTACTCACTGGTTTTTCACGGTCTGAGTCTTCATTTTCCTCAGAACCTTGCGCTGGCAAACGAGGTGGAGTTGAATTGGCGATGGAGCCAAGACAGCAGCTGCGCACACAAAGGTGATTGAGAGCGACATTACCTTCGTCTTCCAAACGAAATTGCTCGAGTTGAGGGGTAGGGTTCGGATGCATGCAAATGCGATCATGTTTGCATAACCAGCACTGAAGGTGTATATGAAGTTACCACGAAGCAGAGATGAAATTAGCGAGGTTCTTCCCTTTTTATTGACAGGTTCAGCTGCACCTATGCAGGAAGATTTTGATCGAACACCCATGTTAGTGCCTCGACATAAGGTTGCTCAGGCACTCAAGTGGTTGAAACCTGTGGAGCATCCACTCTCACTCAGGTCCCCCAATGGCAAATTTTGTGGGGAGATTGCGAATAATTTGTGCCATTGCGGTTGAGAGAGTTGTACAAGCTCAGGACTCTGTCAAGGTGGTCCGAGCGCTTCCAGATGCATGCTTCCACCGATTTGAACGCTGTGAAACATCCATTCTCGCTTACATCACCCAAGGGCAAATTTCGCATGGAGAGAGGGCTTCCGGATGCATGCTTCCGTCGATTTGAACACCGTGAACCATCCATTCTCCCTCACATCCCCCAACGGCAAATTTCACAGGGAGATTGCATAATTTGTGCTATTGCGGTTGAGAGCTCTGTAAAAGTCCAGGAATGTGCAACGGTGGTCAGGGGGCTTCCAGAAGCATGCTTCCACTGATTGCAATGCTGCAGAGTATCCATTCTTGCTCAGACCACCTGTCAGCAAAGTTTGCCGGGTGATTGCAAATAATTTGCGCTATTGCGGTTGGGAACTTTGTACGAGTTCAGGGCTGCGTGACGGTGATAAGAGGGCCCTATCATGCATGGTGTCATAGATTTGAACGCCGGGAACCATCCATTCCCACTCAGATCACCCATCGGCAAATTTCGCAGGGTGATTGCGAATAATTTGTGCTCTTGTGGTTGAGAGCTCTGTACAAGCTGAGGACTGTGTGACAGTGGTCAGAGGGCATCCAGATACATGCTCCCACCGATTTCTATGCTGTGGACCATCCATACTCGCTCAGATCACCTATCCATTCTCTCTCAGATTACCCATTGATGAATTTCGCAGGGAGATTGTGACTAATTTGATCCCCCAACGCCAAATTTCACAGGGAGATCACAAACAATTTGTGCTATTGCGGTTGAGAGCTCTGTACGAGTTCAGGACTGTGCAACAGTGGTCAGAGAACTTCCAGATGGATGTTTCCATCGATTTCAATGTGACGGACCATCCATTCCCACTCAGATCACCCATCGGCAAATTTTGCAGGGAGACTGCGAGTAAATTGTGCTCTTGTGGTTGAGAGCTCTGTACAAGCTCGGGACCATGTGACGGTGGTCAGAGGACTTCCAGATGCATGCTCTCACCGATTTCAATGTCGTGGACCATCCATTCTCCCTCGGATCCCCCATCGGCAAATTTTGCAGAAAGATTGCGAATAATTTGTGCTATTGCAGTTGAGAGCTCTGTACAAGTTCAGGACTGTGCAAAGGTGGTCAGAGAGCTTCCAGAGGCATGCTTCCACTGATTGAAATGCTACAGAGTCTTGATTCTCGCTCAGATTGCCCATTAATGAATTTCGCAGGGAGATTGTGAATAATTTGTGCTAGTGCAGTTGAGAGTGTTGCACAAGCTCAGGACTGTGTGGCAGTGGTCAGAGGGCTTCCAGATACATGCTCCCAGCGATTTCTATGTTGTGGACCATCCATCCTCACTCAGATCCCAGATGCATGCTTCTGTCGATTTGTACACTGCGGACCATCCATTCTCCCTCACATCCCCCAATGGCAAATTTCGCAGGGAGATTGCATAATTTGTGCTATTGCGGTTGAGAGCTCTGTACAAGTTCAGGACCGTGCAACGGTGGTCAGAGAGCTTCCAGAGGCACACTTCCACCAATTGCAATGCTACAGAGTATCCATTCTCTCTCAGATCACCCACCCATTGATGAATTTTGCAGGGAGATTGTGAATAATTTGCGCTCTTGCATTTAGGAGCCCTGTACAAGCTCAGGACTGTGTAGCGGTGGTCAGAGGGCTTCCAGATGAAAGCTTCCATCGATTTCAATGCCACAGACCATCCATTCCCGCTCAGATCACCCATTGGCAAATTTTTCAGGGAGATTGCGAGTAAATTGTGCTCTTGCGGTTGAGAGCATTGTACAGGCTCAGGACTGTGTGACAATGGTCAGAGGGCTTCCGGAAGCATGTGTCCACTGATTGCAATGCTGCAGACTATCCATTCTCGCTCAAATCACCAATCAGCAAGTTTCGTGGGAAGATTGCATATAATTTGTGTTATTGCAGTTGAGAGTGTTGTACAAGTTCAGGACCGTGTGATGGTGGTTAGAGGGCTGTATGATGCATGCTCCCGCCCATTTCAACGCTGTGGACCATGAATTCCCACTCAGATCACCCATCACCATATTTCACGGGGTCTATGGATTTTCGTGTTGTCGACGTTCTGGCCCGAATTGCTCCAGATTCGGGGCAGCTTCTCTTGGTTAACCCGAAGACACGAGGGCTCGTGGAGGCCTCCATACGGCAACGCTTGTAAGCGTGGAGCCTTCACGGGACCATCATCGTTCACGATCCTCCCTGGGAGGCGAGTCCATCTGATAACCTCCATCTGTAGTGCACCACTGACAATGCTGTTTGTGCATCCGCATGGGCGTCGGCTTTGATTCTTTGCACCATGCACTTCTGTTACGCCGCCCACTGGTAGTAGCGCAGTCAATGTGGTCCTGGGCCGAGATGGGAGTGGAATTGTTTGGTCCCTATCACACACCTAACAAGTAGTCTCGCCCAAGTCTCACCCGTGTTCGGTCATCCTTTCCTGCGCAACGGGGCATTTATACCTCCTTGCTGTTGTGCAACATTGTTGCAATCCTCCGCACAATACATCTCCGGTCCGACCGCTTCCCTGGCCCCTCGCAGGGATCGAGATCTCAGCCTTAGTTGTATCTCGAAGCCCTCTTACCACCGTTGCACAGTCCTGAGCTTGCACAACACTCTCAACCGCAAAAGCGCAAATTATTCACAATCTCCCTGCCAAATTTGCTGTTGGGTGATCTAAGCGAGAATAGATGATCCGTGGCGTTGAAATCGGTGCAAGAATGCATCATAGAGCCCCCTGACCACCGTTGGAGTCCTGAGCTTGTACAGAGCTCCCAACTGCAATAGCGCAAATTATTCGCAATCTCCCTGTAACATTTGCCGTTGGGTGAGCTCAGTGAGAATGGATGGTCTGCGGCATTGAAATGGACGGGCGCATGCATCATAGAGCCCTCTGACCACTGTCACACAGCCCAGAGCTTATAAAACACTCCCAACCGCAAGAGTGCAAATTGTTTGCACTCTCCCTGCGAAATTTGCCGTTGGGTGATCTAAGTGAGAATGGATGATCCGCAGTGTTCAAATCGGTTGAAGCACACATCATAGAGCCCTTTGACGACCGTCGGCACAGCCTTGGGCTTGTACAATGCTCCCAACCGCAGTAGCACAAATTATTCGCAATCTCCCTGCCAAATTTGCCGGTGGGTGATCTAAGCGAGAATGGATGGTCCGTGCCATTGAAATCAATGGAAGCATGCATGATAGCGCCCTCTGACCACCGTCACACAGTCCCGAACCTGTACACTGCTCTCAACCTCAATAGCGCAAATTGTTCGCAATCTCCCCGTGAAATTTGCCGATAGGTGATCTGAGCAAGACAAGATGGACTGCTGCGTTGAAATCGGGGGAAGCATGCTGTAGAGGTCTCAGAAGCAGAGCATGGTTCTCCGGTGAATGATGGTCCCTGCTGGTCACCAAAGAATTTGAGCGTGGAAGAGCAAGACAGCAGATAACTGCTTTGGCTGACTGTGCCCTATCTTGTCTGGAGTGAGCCCTGGGGTCTCATTGTAGAAAGAGGGTCTTGATCCTCTACAGGAGTCTCTGTGAATTAATAGCAGCAGTTTGTGGCCAGTCACATGAACACCGTAATGCCTAGATTGAGTAATATATATCAACACTCTTCCCTTCCTCCCTCTCACCATGTGCTACCTTGCCTTGTATTACACATATGGCCTGCCCACCTTCCTGGTCATGGCCATCACTCTGTCCCTTTCCTACACCAGTACTTGCGGACATATAAACTGTCCAGCATTTGGTTAGAGCCGATAACAGAACTGAAGGCATAAACGGAAATTATTGTTTTCGGTTGTTTTTGATCCCCGTGAAAGACTCCTCCGTACCTCACTCACTTCTGGATGGAATTGGGCTGGTGATTAGCTAGATCTGACCTACAGATTTATGCGCAATTAATGATACAGTCAGAATTATGATTTTCGTTTCATTTTTGGGACCTGGCAACCACGGCCTCCTGTGCCACAATCTCGCCTAGCATGCCCAGATGGGGTCCAGGCGAGCTGGATTTTTTGGAGGGGGAACTAATATGGCTTATGATGCATTTCATAGCGCGTAATCTGCACATTCATCTTTTTTTCAGCTCCCTATTTCCCACTGACGCTTCTCAAATTGGCAACACAGGAATTCAGTTCATCTACCTCGGTTCTGATCCTTGCCTTCGCATCAGTTATCAACCCTGTTGAGTATTCTGAATCACTAAGGTTGATGGTCGGGTCTCTGAGCTTGGTGCTGGAGAATTTATACAGCCATGAGCGTTGCACTAACACAGCCAATAGTTCCATAGAACTTCTTGAGGGCGTCATCAAAAGATGGTGAAGACATGGTGGAAACCTGTTGGTTGCCTGTGGAAGCTCATTCAGGAACACTGAAGACAATAGTATAAACATGCACTTGTTGGAGGACTCTTCTCCATAATTTGCACAGCGTCAGACTCCGACCCCCACACAATTCCGAGGACTTACTCTTCGGATTCGCCTTGGGTTCACCTTGGGTTTCACCTTTTGCTTCTCTTTGGTGACTGCCTTCTTCTTTGGTGGGTTTGGGAACTTTCCCTCCCCTTTTCCTCGCCACTGGTCGCTTTTGCCTTCAGTTTCGGACCGCACTTCTTTCTGACGGGTTTAGCAGGTGAATCAGAACCATCCACGTCCGAAGTCACACCCGACTTGCCCTCGTCAATGACCGTGTCTCACGGGCATCTGAGATGTTGCCAAGGGACTCCCCCTCAGATTTAAATGCCGCAGACCATTCATACTCGCTTGGATGGCCCATCAGCAAAATTTGCAGCAAGGGTGTGAGTAATTTGCGCTATTGCGGTATAGGGCTCTGTACAGGGTCAGGACTGTTTGACGGGGATCAGAGGGCTCTATGATGCATGCTTCCAATGATTTTAACACCGCGAACCATCCACTCTCACTCAGCTCACCCATCGGTACATTTCACAGGGAGATTGCAAATAATTTGCGCTGTTGCAGTTGAGGTTGTCGTACAAGTTCTGGACTGTGCAATGGTGGTCAGTGGCATTTATAATCCATGCTCCCACCCATTTGAATGCCGCGGATTATCTATTCTCACGTAGATCACCCAACATCAAATTTTGGATGGAGATAGCGAATAATTTGCGCTATTGCAGCCGAGAGCATTGTACAAGTTCTGGACTGGGTGATGGTGGTCAGAGGGCTCTATAATGCATGTTCCACTGATTTGAACACCACAGATTATCTATTCTTGCTTAGCTCGCCCATCGGTAAATTTCGCAGGGAGATTGCGAATAATTTGTGCTATTTTGGTTGAGAGTGTTTTTTTATTGTTTTTTTATTTTTATTTTTATTCAATTTTGAGTGCGCGCGGGCCCCTGGGGGCCCATGTAGCACTATACATATTACAAGGAGGTAATCTAGCAGCATGGAAAGGGAGTGAGAGAGGGGAGCTCAGTAGCGTGGGATCAAGGACGATGCTATGAGAGGGTTGACAGAGTTTTATGAGGCGGAGGCAGGATGTCAAGACCGTGAGATATAATAAGACAAGGCGGGTGATAAGAGAAAGAGTAGAGAAAAGAAAGAAAAGAAAAAGGCCGCGCAACTAGAGGGAGTAGCGGGGAAAGCGACCGGTGGCTCGCACAAAGTCCAACACCGGCCCGGGGTCAGATTTGGCTGCGAGGAGGAGGCGGAGTGAGAGGTGTGCGGTTCCCAGCTTGGTGATGAGGGCGAGGTGCTGCCGGCGATAGATTGGGCACGACAAGAGGAAATGTGGGACGGTTTTGGGCACGGAGCACAGCACGCAGTCGGGGGAGGGGGCAAGGTGAAAGCGGAAGAGGTACGCGTTCAGTGTGAGGTGGGTTGTGCGCAGTTGTGTCAGTACGCTGCACTGCGGGCGGCTCAGGTCGTCATATAGGTGTGCGACGGCATTCAACGGTTTGGTGTTGTCAAATAGGGCGAGTTGCCGGAAGCGCATGTGCAAGCTCAGGACTGTGTGATGGTGATCAGGGACCATCCAGATGCATGCTTCCGACGATCTCAACACCGTGGATTATCTATCCTCGCGTTGATCACCCAACATCAAATTTCGCATGGAGATTGCAAATAATTTGCGCTATTGGGGTTGAGAGTGTTGTATAAGTTTGGGACTGTACAGCGGTGGTCAGAGAGGGTCATGATGCCTGCTTCCACCGATTTGAATGCCGTGGACCCTCCATTCTTGCTCACATCCCCCAATGGCAAATTTCACGGGGAGATTGTGAATAATTTGTGCTCTTGTGGTTGAGAGCTCTGTACAAGTTCAGGACTGTGTGACGGTGGTTAGAGGGCAGTATCATGCTTGCTCCCGCCCATTTCAACGGCCCAGACCATCCATTCTCACTCAGATTACCCATCACCACATTTCGTGGGGAGATTGCAAATAATTTGTGCCATTGGGGGTGAGAGTGTTGTACAGGCTCAGGACTGGGAAACAATAGTCAGAGAGCTCTATAATGTGTTCTTTCACTGATTAAAATGCTACAGACCATTCATTCTCACTCAGATCACACATTGGCAAATTTTGCAGGGAGATTGTAAATAATTTGCGCCATTGCGGTTGAGAGTGGTGTACAAGTTCAGGACTGTGTGACAGTGATCCGAGGCCTCTATGATGCATGCTTCCACCGATTTGAATGCCGCAGATTGTCTATTCTCACTCAGATCACCCATCGGCAAATTTCGCAGCGAGATTGCAAATAATTTGCGCTATTCAGTTGGGAGCATTTTACAAGTTCAGGACTGTGACAGTGGTCAGAGGGCTTCCCCATACAGGGCTCCACCCATTTCAATGCCGCGGACCATCCATTCTTGCTCAGATCACTCATTCTGCAACAATCTCTTGCATTCAGATTGATCTCCCCCCATACAGGACCCACTCTTTTTGTCGCGGGGGTTTTCAGTCCCTTGAAATGGTTCTCTGCTGGCCGTTCCGTAATATCTGCTCCTGGGGCGGGTGGGCTGAGAGTTTTGATAACCCTGGAACTCTATTCAAATACCTGCTGCCCTAGACTGATACACCCCTTCTGGAACGAGAGGACTACCTTAATCCTAATCGGATGATAGGCAATGCATTTGCCGCATGGAACTGTAGTTGGCATTGCTCGTAGAAACATTGGCTTCTAGTCTTGTACAGATTTAGTCAGTTGGACGTCCCAATCCTTTATTTTTGTTCTGCTGGAGATTTCAATTTTTGTACGACCGGAAGCTTTCTGTTTCCAACTGGTGCATTAGATTTGTCTGATTGAAGGAATTTAAGAACATCTTCGGTTCATCCTGTCGGAAAAGACAGAATTTCCGGCCGGATGAAGTCCACAGATCCTTCTGTTTCTACCGGTTGAAGGTTAATTTTGTTCAATCGAGGATTGGGGCTGATTGACTTTCGGCACAAATCGCACTCAGGCTGATTACACATTCCACTCAGGTTGAGGGTAAAATAGTATTTATTAGCATTGGAGCACAGCAACACTACATAGCTAACTTATGCTCCGAATACCTGCTAGATGGATGAAGGAGCAGAGGAATCGATGATGCACGTATGTCGCAAGTCATGTAGTCAAAAGCACAATAGCACAAATTATTCACCATCTCCCTGCCAATTTGCTGGTGGGTGATCTGAGGGAGAATGGATCTTCTGCAGCATTGAAATCGCTGTAAAAATATATCTGGAAACCCTCTGACCACCATTGCAAAGACCTGAGCCTGTACAATGCTTCCAGCCACAATAGCACAAATTATTCATAATCTCCCTGCCAAATTTGCCGGTGGGTGATTTGAGCAAGAATGGATGGTCCGTGGCATTGAAACCGGCGGAACCATGCATCATAGAGCTCTCTGACCACTGTCACACAGTCCTGAGCTTGTACAACACTCTCAACCACGATAGCACAAATTATTTGCAATCTCCCTGTGAAATGTACCAATGGGTGATCTGAGTGAGAATGGATGGTCCATGGTCCACAGTGTTCAAATCAGTGAAACCATGCATCATGGACCCCTCTGATCCCTGACACACAGTCCTGGACCCCTCTCACCACCGTCGCACAGTCCTGAGCTTGTAACACACTCCAAACTGCAAGAGCGCAAATTATTTGCAATCTCCCTACCAAATTTGCTGCTGGGTCATCTGAGCGAGAATGGACGATCCACGGTGTTGAAATCGGTGGAACCACACATTATAGAGCCCTTGAAAACCGTCGCACAGGCCTGAGCTTGTAAAACACTCTCGACCGCAATAGCGCAAATTATTTACAATCTCCCTGTGAAATGTACCAATGGGTGATCTGAGTGAGAATGGATGGTCCATGGTGTTCAAATCGGTGGAACCATGCATCATCGAGCCCTTGACAACTGTCACACAGTCCTGAGCTTGTAACACACTCCCAACCCCAAGAGCACAAATTGTTCGCACTCTTCCCACGAAATTTGCTGTTGGGTGAGCTGAGCGAGAATGAATGGTCCACAGCATTCAAATCGGCAGAAGCATGCACCATAGAGCCCTCTGAGACTTCCCGCCCAATTGGAACCCATCTGAGCATGCCAGAGGAGATTCTCAGTGCAGAAGGCCTTAGTAACCTTATTACAGTCCCACATCCTTATATAGGTGCGTGATTGATATCCAATTTGTCACCTTGATTTTCAGTGGAAAATGTTTGGAAACTATTTTGATGTTTTCACCTGTATTTACACTGGAAATCGGGGTAATAAGTGCCCCATCTTTTTCATTATGTTTTTCAGTGAAAAAACCTGAATGAAAGATCGTGAAAAATGTGTGAAAACATTGATTATCCATTTCAAATTACTCACTGTTTTTTACTCGAGATTTTTCAGGCTTTTTCTTTGTTTTTTACCGGTGACAATTGTGGTGAAAAGAGTTTTAAATTTCTCACCACCATTTTCGCCCGTAAATATGTTTGGATTACTGGTGTCAGCCTTGCAAGAAAAGACATGAATTTTATTTCAAGTTTTTCATCATGATTCTCACTCACAAAAGTAGTGAAAAGAATTTTAAATTTTTCAGTTGCTTTTTCAGTGAAAAAAGACCTGAAGAAATACTGCAGAAACTGGTAGTACTCTTGGAAGAAAAGTCACAAATTTTGGTTCCAGTTTTTCACCTTGATTCTCAGTCAAAAAAGTCCTGAAAACAATTTGAAATTTTCAGATGCATTCTCAGTGAAAAATGTGTGAAAAATAAAGGAAGTTTTTCACTGATAATTGATCTGAAAAACTTGAAATGCTCAACCAGTGCTATCCCCCCCATTTGAACATGTCCGAGATGTCCGAGAACGAGATCAAAGGCCGTGAGGATTTAAAAACACGGTGTTTATTGATACTGAAGGCGTATCGGTTGCATTATCGAGTGTAGACCATACAAAAAAGGTTCACTCACTAACAGATTCACTTGGCAGGGTGATATGGTGATGTCAAGATATGTATACATGTATTACGGTTGAACAACATCCATGGGAGGTAGAGTTCGAGGCTTTTGTGCTGGAAACGACATGGCTCCCGGATTACGTTGTAAAGAAAGGCATGGTGTCAAAGTTTGAAAATTAAATGGTATCATCGTTAACAAGGAAATTGTAATGCTTCCTGCTTGATGTCGAGACACGTAGAGGGGGAAATGCATCGAATCAGCCGCAAGTGTCTTATAAGGAGAAAGAGGATGATTACAGTATTTAGTGCTGTGAAGGTTCCTATAAGAAAGGTCCAATTTATTCAGAGAATTAGACTGCAGATGGCTCATTGTATGCCTCTCGCAGGCGTTACCCGTCCTTAAATCCTGCAGTTCCCAGGATTTCAAGCCCCGATATGTTGTCCCACTGGTGACGCAGCCCAAAATGAAAGGGTAGTCCTCCCGAAGCTGAATTATGTAAACCGTCAGGTAGTGGCAGAATATTCTATATGTAGATGAGAAAATGTTGGGCGAGGACTGTATGATGTACCTTCAACCAGTCCAAGATCATTTTCACACATTCGCTGCCGTCGTTTGATGTGAATCAAAGGAATCCAGGTGGATGAAACAAATAGTCGGGGTTGAAGGAATGTAAAAGGGAGATGAGCTCCGTGATGGCTGAACTAGTTTTAAGCATGCGGAAGAAGTACCCTGCACATTTAATTTAATTTAATGCCCCATGGTTCAATGCGGATGATTTACCAACCGCGAGGAGAGGCCGGAGAAACGCCGCTTTGGTCAGTCTGGCCAAACGTGCAATGAATCATTTCATTACACCAATAGCACACAGCCACTAAGTAGTCACAAAAAATGTAGGCTTTTTAGCGGACAACCACGAAAACTGCTTCAACACAGCCACTATTATCCATAGCAATTCTTTTGCATCTCAAGTATTTCCCCTGCTCACGAAAACCTGCCTCACGCAATATTCAAGAAAATTACAGAGGTACTCGTAAAACCGTCCAGAAAGCAATGCAGATGCGCCAATAAAACGTAGATGGTCCAGATATATTCGCAATACAAAGTTGGGCGTGGATATTTGCAGTCGGCGACTAACTGTTTCTGTACTCAGGAGGCGGAACGAGGGCTTCCAGGTGGCGCAGACGCTCCTCCATCTGTGAATCTCGAGAGCTTTCGGCGTTCGGATCCCAAGTTAATATCACCGGCACTATGTAGCTCGTTAGCTGAAATGCGGCGCGGGCGCAACAACGAACCTGGTGGGGACTTCGATTCTGGAGTTGGAGAGGCCATGGAGATTGCCGGTGGAGGGGAGGACGCCGTCGAGACTGGCGGGGCGGGCCCCGTCGAGAAACTAGGAGAAGACACCGCCGCCCCTATGTAGGAGGTCTCACGACGCTCATTCGTAAGCACGGGTTGGTACGGGTTGACCGAAATGCCGGTTGCAGAGATTCTACGAGGGGGGTAGTTCCCTGTGTCGATGTTGGCTTGTCCGACGGAGGCCCGCCGGCGGCGCAGGAACAGAAAGACGGCGACGAGAATGGCCAATCCGCCGACGACACCCACTACAGCGCCGACGATCGGGCCGGTTTTGGACTTGTGCGTTGGTGTGGGGCTCCCAGTGGGACTCCCTGTGCCGCTCGAAGATGGTGCTGTGCTGTCACCCAATATCAGTGGGAATCAAGTTGAAACAAGGATTCCCAACCTCGAAGTCCTGTGCAGGGTTCAGAGATCGTGTTTGTTGAGCAATATACAAGGTGAGACGCACGATGACGGTGCAGGCGTGCTACTGACCGAGCTCGACGAAGTGTCTTCCTGATCGACAGTTATTACAGCATAATCAAACAACATGGCTCCTGATCCAACGAAATTGGTCTGGCCTATCCACGTCACCGTGTGCGCGACGCTCGAGTCGAGATTGGTCGCCGAGAAAAAGAGCGAGTTGTACACAGACGCACTCTCCCCATAGTAGTGGAAACCCGTTTTAGATCGGTCGTTCATATTGAACGATATGTTAGTCCCGGAGGTGGCCGCGAGATCGATTCCGTAGATGTAGATGGCGGAGCCTGGCGTCGGACGAGTAGTTAGCAGATGCACAAAAGAAATTCATTGATCTCTGCGGTGAACCTTGAAATGTGCACGAGCCAGAGACGACGGTGCCGTCATGCCAGGTCGAATTATGTGCCAGTGTAGGATCGGGTTGTGCAAAGCAGCCCGGACAGGGCGTCGCGGGCGTCACCGCGCTCCAGTTGCCCACTGGCACAAAAGTCCAGACCGTGCTGTTCGTGTCGTCGATGGTTATGTTGATGGAGGCTGCAAATGCCCGTGCGGCCAGGAAGGCGTGTAAAATGAGTGCGACACCGACGCTGAAGCAGGGAACCATGGTGGCGGCGACTTGGAGAGTCACTACGTTTGTGAAAGAGTTGTAATGTTACTATATATTAGCGAAGAAAGATTGGATCAAAGCAAAACCCTGCGTAAATTGGAACCGTCGAGACGTTGCTATATCAAACAGCTTACCGCATTCTGCGTCGATCGCTGGAATGAATCGAGCGTCAATGATATTCGGAGATTGCGCTGTGTCGCTGACGACCGCGATGGGCTAGTTTGCTCGCTTATCTAGTGCCGACAAGGTACAGTTCGGTTCAGGGCACCTTCCTCTGAACGCTGAACCTGAGCATGGTGTTCGGTTAGGGAAAGCGTTGAACTTTGAACCGGAACACGCGTTGGGGTTCGGCCCGAACCCCCTTGGCCAGGATGCTCCGCGCCGCCTCTCAAAACTTTGAGCAGAAGCGGGAACAGACCGCTCGCGCACTTTTGAGGCGGCCGGGCTATGTTGCCGTGGGCGAGGTTGACAAGTTGGTGATGTCAATCTGTTCGATTTCGGTTTCTCACCATCCATAGGCTGCGGGACGAGATAAAGGAGAGGGATGCGACCAAACATGAGGAGATGAAGAAGAGGGATGCAGCCTAGGCCTGCGACACCAAGCTTGAGCAAATGAAGGAGGCCCCCGACATCAACATTGCGCAGATGAAGGAGGCCTCCGAGTCCGACACCACCATTGCGCAGGTCACAGCAGACACTAAGGCCGATCGGTTCGTCCTGCGTTCGTCCTGTACTTCGTCGCTTTCGTGATGATCTACTTGATGACAGTCCGAAAACATTGCTAAGTAATGACACTCATCAAAATCTCTATAAATAAACAAACTTTGATCCGCTGGATTCTGCAACAAATTTGAACCATGGCTTTGGTCCCAGCTTCGTTGTCTAGCTGCTTCCGCCCGCCCTTCCCCCTTCCTTTCTACCATTTGGCCCTTCACCAATACCGAATACGCCACCAACTCTTTTATGACTCCGTAACCTACTAACCCCCCACAGATCATCATACACCTCGCAACAACCTTCCCCCTCTCCGACCCCGCGCTCGCGCCCCTCACGCACGCCCTCGCCGCCGCCCCCGTGCTGCACTACCCTAAGCACGCCACCGCCGACGCGCGGATTCGGGGCTCGGAACCTCTCTACTTGCGCCGGAAGTCGGCCTGCCCGTTTTCGAGTTCTCTCCGCATTCTCAGTCCTGACAATCTCCTGACGCCGGCACGTTCAAGGGTCTGTTCAGCTGTCAATTAAAACTAAGTGCTTCCCGCCCCGTTTAGACCCTGCATTCATTTATCCCTCTACGCTAGTATGTACGACGGGGAAGAAAAACCTGTGTGTTTGCTCTGATTTCTGAATCCTGTCCGCCTAGTGCCAGCGGAGAAAATAATGCCGGCTCGCCATCTTGGTCTGACGACCTCACTACATACATACATTTACGCGCGGCGTAGATACTTGGTCGTCGCGGAAACGGGAGGGCGGTGTCTGCGCCGGCATCGTCATCGACGTCCCGGTGGTCAAGAAACGCGTCCTGCGTGGCCGAGCGCGGGTGGTGACGGAGGTGTAGCGAGTACGCGGATGCGCGGCCGGTTGGCGGTGACGGCGAGGGAAGCTTCAAGCGAAGGGAGCGTGGAGCGACTGCTTTTAGTGTGGATGAGGAAGGACTATGACAGAAAGAGAAAGGAGCTTCTGTCCGGCTGCGGCCCGCCAGCTCGTCCCGAAACGGCGCGAAGAGGATGGCGGTGTCATGAGTGCGATGTAGGACGGATGCGATTTGGATGCGATACGCTGGTCTCGAAAGAAAGCGTTGGATGCACCTCTCCCATGAAAACAGACATATCGTCACCCTCCTTGCCGACATGCGCATCGCGCACAAGAGCGTGGCGTCGCCATTGCGCGCGTTCCGGGCTTGCAGATAGTCAATCTGCAGCCTGGGGAGATGAACGTCCGTCGACGATGAACGCAGATGGGCGGAGAGTCGAAGCAATTGGAGACCCGTACTCGTGTCCATAGGATAGAGAGCCCAGACAGAGAAACTGCTTGCTTTGTGCTGGAGCAGCGGGAAGAAGGCGGGAGCCTGAAGGAGACAAGCGGAAATGCTGCCGCACGTGTTGTGCACGTGTTCTTGACGCGTCACGTCGCGTCCGCGAAAATATGAGAGAAACACAATAATATTCGATTCAACAAGGCCAGAACCAGACGAGGTAATTGAATAGCCCCAGCGACTTCGCATTGGTCCCCGTCATCATTCAATCAAATAGGTATGAATTTCCACCACTGATTTGGGCTTCCCACATTCTCAGTGTAGCAGACCTACGAGCGTCGGAGCCCCACATCAGCCTCGCACTTCGGTGATACAGGGAAAGGAAAAATTAGACCTGGTTGTCCGGGTAGCTAGAAGGGTCCCATTGGACCGTGGTCCATATCCTGGTTGGGCCGCGGTAGTTGGGATTGGTGATCTTTGTGGATTGAATGAGGACTTCCGGCTCTCGAGGGAAAGAAAAAGAAAGAGGGAAACAAGGAGAAAGGGGGTGTACGCACGGTGAACGTGTCTGCCTTTCCTTGCACCGGTGTGACGACGTAGGCCGATGGTCGGTCGTGGTCGTGGCAGGACTCGTAGACGCACTTCAGCATGCGTCAGAAATCATTTGCGATTCGCGCAGGCTGTGCCGGTACGTACACCGTTGTTATTACTCATGCCGCAACCTAAGCCGATATTGAAGAACTTGTACTCATTGGACCCCGCGCCGGGTTCGGCTTTCCACTGGGAATTCCGATTAGCGACTACCAAGCGCAGCGAACAGAGGACAGCTGACCTGCGCTAGAGGGTCGGGGGTGCTCGGTATGCTCTTCGTGATCACGTTCCTCCACCTGCTGCCAGCATAGGCCGTTTCGTTCCTTCCAACGTTGACGAGGTAATAATTCCCCGCCTGGACGGGGCCGGCGGTGACGGCGGTATCAAAGGACTGGAGACTCACTCAGTGAATCGGAGAAAAGAGCGTATAGGGTGGACTCTTACCACCGCGATGTTCACCTGGGAGGGGGTAGCACGAACGAAGGCCAGGGCGGCGAGGCCACATGCCAGGAACTTGGGGAGCATTTAGCAGACGGGAGATGGGGGATGTTGCAGAATGTGTGCTTCGAGGGAAGGAGCACAAGGAAAGGAGAGAGCAGGGTGGTGGCCTTTATGAGGAGAGGGTGCATTAGGGCAGTCTGAGTAGATAGTGCGTTACTCTTACTCGGCTGGAAGGAGAAGCAGCCGATGGACAAGGAAGCGACAGGAAGCGGCCGGACGATCAAATCCCGCGGGTTGTTCGGCTCCCATTTGGGGAAGGCGCCAAAGGACCTCTGATACCCGCTCGAGAGTCGATACCAGTCCGCGAGTGTGATGTTGCACCATTGAGCTGTAGGGCCACTGGGCGAGCATCTCAGAATGGGAGGATCTTTCATTCTACGTGCTATGCTATTGAGCTTAATACACACGACACCGACTCTTATGAACAACAACACTGATTGACAACGTACTTCAACAAACAGTATTTTTATTTCAATGCCGTTGCTGAAAACCCTAGGATAATGGTGCTCTGGAACGTAACGGTCGGCGGAGCATTAGTATGGGCTCGAGGCATTAGAGGGGGAGTCATGACACACGCAGTTTACAGCTGTTCTCGAAACTAATGAGACACATCGAGTTTTTTTTTGGACATTCCCGAAAAGGAAATTCCAACGAAACGGTCCTGTACGCAACCTGTGTCTCGACTTCAGCATCTCGGACACAGGGAATTGAATTTGCGCGCAGAGTGGCGCTGGTCGTCTCCCGCTCCTTCCACCGTATCGCCCTCCCGCGTTCTTCTACCACACCCTCGTCCTCCACACCCTGTCCCAGGCCCAGTCCCTCCTCGTGACTCTAACAGCAGACCCGCCCTCGCCCGCTGCATCCGCGCACTGGTCCTCCCCGCCCCGTGCCCCATCCCAGGGGAGGTGCTACGTCGCATCGGCCCGTCCCTCCGCGCGCTCGACCTCACGCTCCCACCGGCACTCCCCTCACCCGACGCCGCCACCTCTCTGCGCCGCCCTCTCAACCCTCCACACCCTCCGCACCCTCACCGTGCGCAAAGCCGCGGGCAGCTACCTCTTCCAGTCCGCCCCGCGCCCCGTGTCTGCGGCTTAAATATTTCCCCTTGCGTCTGCCCGCGTTCTCTCCGCATTCTCAGTCCTGACAATCTCCTGATGCCGGCACATTGGGTCTGCTCTGCTGTACATATGTTCTGCAATCACAATTATAACTAAGTGCTTCCCGCCCCGTTTAGACCCTGCATTCATTTATCCCTCTACGCTATGTAGTATGTACGACGGGGAAGAAAAACACGTGTTTGCTCTGATTTCTGAATCCTGTCCGCCGAGTGCCACTGGAGAGAGGAATGCCGGCTCGCCATCCTGGTTTGATGACCTCACCACATACATACATTTACGCGCGACGTAGATACTTGATCGTCGCGGAAACGGGAGGGCGGTACCGCCTGCGCCGGTATCTCCCTGTGGGTCAAGAAACGCGTCCTGCGTGGCCAAGCTCGGTCGATGGACGGTCCGCGGCTGGTGACGGAGGTGTAGCGAGTACGCGGATGCGCGGCCGGCTGGCGGTGACGGCGAGGGAAGCTTCAAGCGAAGGGGGCGTGGAGCGACTGCTTTTAGTGTGGATGAGGAAGGACTATGACAGAAAGAGAAAGGAGCTTCTGTCCGGCTGCGGCCCGCCAGCTCGTCCCGAAACGGCGCGAAGAGAATGGCGGTGTCGTGAGTGCGATGTAGGACGGATGCGATTTGGATGCGATACGCTGGTCTCGAAAGAAAGCGTTGGATGCACCTCTCCCATGGAAACAGACATCGCCACCCTCCTTGCCGACATGCGCATCGCGCACAAGAGCGTGGCGTCGCCATTGCGCGTGTTCCGGGCTTGCAGATCGTCAATCTGCAGCCTGGGGAGATGAACTATAACTAGCGAGGAACGAGCGTGAGTATCATTATAGCGTCTGTCTAGAGAGACTAGGAGATGAACACCAGTCGACGATGAACGCAGATGGGCGGAGAGTCGAAGCAATTGGAGACCCGTACTCGTGTCCATAGGATAGAGAGCCCAGACAGAGAAACTGCTTGCTTTGTGCTGGAGCAGCGGGGAGATGGCGGGGGCTAGACAAGCCGTACTTAATCGGAAATGCTGCCGCACGTGCTGCGCACGTCCGCGAATTGAATATGAGAGAAACACAATAGTATTCAATTCAACAAGCTCAGAACCAGCAGATAATTGAATAGCTCCAGCGACTTCGCATTGGTCCCCGTCACCATTCAATCAAATAGGTACGAATTTCCACAACTGGTCTGGGCTTCCCATATTCGCAGTGAAGCAGACCTACGAGCGTCGGAGCCCCACATCAGCCTCGCACTTCGGTGATACAGGGAAAGGAAAAATCAGACCTGGTTGTCCGGGTGGTTATAAGGGTCCCATTGGACCGCAGTCCATGCGTTGGGCAGGCCGTATTGGGAATGGGTGATCTTTGTGGATTGAATGAGGACTTCCGGCTCCCGAGGGAAAGAAAAAGAAAGAGGGAAACAAGGGGAAAGGGGGTGTACGCACGGTGAACGTGTCTGCCTTTCCTTGCACCGGTGTGACGACGTAGGCCGATGGTTGTGAGCGGCAGGACTCGTAGACGCACTTCAGCATGCGTCAGAAATCATTTGCGATTCGCGCAGGCTGTGCCGGTACGTACACCGTTGTTGTTACTCATGCCGCAACCTAAGCCGATATTGAAGAACTTGTACTCATTGGACCCCGCGCCGGGTTCGACTTTCCACTGGGAATTCCGATTAGCGACTGCCAAGCACAGCGAACAGAGAGCAGCTGACCTGCGCCAGAGGGTCGGGGGTGCTCGGTATCCTCTTCGTGACTACTTGGTGGAACCTGTCGCCAGAAAAGATCGTTTCGTTCCTTCCAACGTTGACGAGGTAATAATTCCCCGCCTGGACAGGGCCGGCGGTGACGGCGGTATCGAAGGACTGGAGATTCACTCAGTGAATCGGAGAAAAGAGCATGGTGGGTGGACTCTTACCACCGCGATGTTCACCTGGGAGGGGGTAGCACGAACGAAGGCCAGGGCGGCGAGGCCACATGCCAGGAACTTGGGGAGCATTTTGCAGACGGGAGATGGGGGATGTTGCAGAACGTGTGCTTCGAGGGAAGGAGCACAAGGAAAGGAGAGAGCAGGGTGGTGGCCTTTATGAGGAGAGGGTGCATTAGGGCAGTCTGAGTAGATACTAAGATAGTGCGTTACTCTTACTCGGCTGGAAGGAGGAGCAGCCGATGCGACACGAGGGCGATCAAATCCCGCGGGTTGTTCGGCTTCCATTTGTGGTACACGACATCCGAACTGGCGTTGCCCAGGAACCGCGTCTGCGCGGGATGAACGGGCGCTCGATATACCGCTGGATTTTAATGTTGCTAAGGGAAAATCGCGCGGTGATAACGTACACGCGGGGACACTCCGCTGAGTTATCCATTTAATCTCAACTAAACCGTGAAGCTGACCATTATGCATCAGTGTCCCAGCGCCACTTAGACCACCCAATGGCCCCATCCCGACGTTCGCGATGGATGACTATACTTTCTATCGCGCGGCCGATGGATGGACAGAGGCCAACATCTGCCAACATGTCTTCGTGGACTTCTTTCTCGCCTCCGAGATGGCGGTGATATTGGCCCTCGGAAATCGGATGTGTATAGGGCTGCACACCGTCACCGTCTTTACGGAGGTGACGGGTGCCGTTTACGGGTCGCCGTCCCGTGCCGTCGCGAAGATCCAGATACTAGTTTGCGGGACGGGTGCGGCTGACCCGTCTTCTGCCTACACCCGTCAGAGGGCCGTCTAGCTGGATCTTTTGACGGCCGTGCACGGGTTTCGACATTTTTTGGCATCATGGAATGTGGGTTTTCGGGCAGTATCTGGAATCTTATACTCATTTAGTATACAGGGATGTGCAAGGGAGATGTTCATACGCTCGGCTTAATTCCCGCGAGCCTGAATCGTATAAATAAAGTCAGTGGCAGTGTTGAGGCAGATGTTTAATTTCGGGGTGGTCACCGAAATTCAACACTTTTCTGTCCCAAAATGAGTTCAACCGGTTGAAAACCAATGCTTCGGAACCGAAACCTCTCAAATCACTCACCCCCATGGGATTCAGTCGAAATCCTGGATAAAAAAATATGCAAGAGCCGTCCCGTAATTGTGCGGCCCGTGGCCGTCTTTTTTGCCGTCCCGTACCGCTCACGCATTGCGAGAGAGAAAGAAACGGCCGTTGTCGTGACGGGCCGTACTACCCGCCTCGGGCCGATGAATTTACGGCCGCCCCCGTTGACGGGACGGTGTGCAGCACTAGATGTGCATGCTCACATGGACACACAACACCCTCCCTTCACCCGATCATCCATACACTCGAGCTGTATCCACCCACTCCGCCGTCATACAACTATACACTCGATCAGGCCAACTGCCGACAGGCGAAACCCTCGAGGCGCGATCAAAGGCGGACTCGAGCATGTGCCGGCTTTGCGGCAATGCTGTGGAGAGTATGCATCATCTGTTCGTGCAGTGCAGCCAATTTGAGGGATGGCGATCGGAGGCAGCATAAGAGTTGTTAAATCGGACGGAGCGGATGTTTACAGAAGCCTATCTGGAGACGCTCGTCGACCCATTCTGCACGCAGCTAGGTCCCTGTTCATCGACGAGCCCTCCGTTTGACCACTGCAAATTACTCAGTATTATCTTGGCCAAATCCCGAGCACGAAATCGTTGATTACAAGGTCGGACGTACCCGACACGATCAAGCATCGCGAACTTTCGAGCCACATCGCGGCGGAATAGCACACTAGCGCAATTTGCTGAGCGGGAAGGATATTCGGCACCATGGCTGCCCGTTCGGTGGAAACAAAGCTATGACATTCCCGCCTCCGGCATTCCTATCTCCCACTGGGTTTTGGTCTCGAAGATCCCATATGTTTTACGATACCTCACGACAGACGCACGACTCTTAGATATATCCTTTCCCTTGGGTTCATCGAGGTATTCGTACCTAAGTAGTTCACCTACGTAGATGAATATCACATTGTTAAATTGTTGAATGCGCTTTTAAATTGATTGCACCCAGTACCCTCGGCAAGCCCCCGGATGTTGCGTGATCATATACTCGATGGGCGAATTTTCAGCCGGCAGGTTAATAGTTCTCGGCTTGCTCTGGGTCAGAAGAGACGACCCGCAAACGTAGATTTAGAGGTTCCTGCGCAGACTTCATCGCAGACGCCGCCGTATTACAAGCCCCAACTCGTGGTCGGAATTAACGATTTCCAGAGTCACGAAGCGTTTCCCTGCCACTGTTCACATTTTATTACTGCTAACGTCGCAACAGACATCGAACAAATGGCCAAAGAAATGCCGCGTCTAGTTAGACCGATACCACCATCTTTTCAGTCCCTTCCCCTCCCCCCATGCCAAGGCGCTCCGTCCGAATGGGAGGCCGGGCAAACAAACTGCGCGACATGTCGTGGTAGTTAGTCCCCACGCCGACACCCGGTGGAGGAGATATATTGCAAATCATCCAGAACGCAATGAATGATATGGCCAGACCTGCAACAGAGTGAAAGGTGGTTAGTGTAAACCGAACTTGAACAAGACCAACTAGACTGACCGACGAAGAATGCGATATTGAAGATACGGATCCAGCCATTGTAAGCCTTCGCATCTTGTATGGTCATGACAAACCCGGGCATGGTGGGGAAGACACCAAGTGTCCAGGCTACGAGCGCCCGCCAGTGGAAACCGCCGTTATACCTGAGCCACAACGTGTTTAATACAGTAAGACATTCATGCCGTAACAGAAGGGCGCACCAGTATAGGGACGAGCTGTCTCCAATGTAACAGTCCTCCAGTTTGATGATGCCGCGGCGGACGACCAGATAGCTTTACGTTTTTGTTGGCAAAACAAATGAAGAAAAGACGAACAACTCGTACTCAGCGAGCATCACGCCTGTGAATGGAGCAACTGCACGGTAGTTAGCGCAGACTAAATAGAGCTGTAAAAAGACATATGCACAGAATATCCCGAAGCCAGAGATCACAGTGAGAAATGTCGTCGCATTTGAAAGGTACTGCCAGGGGTTCGAGATGAGGCCCAGGGCCTGTGCGAAAGTCAGGGCTCAAATCAACTAAATAGATGGGCCCAAAGGCAGATACGAACAGCCAAGAGATACGCGCCTCTGCGGATGTTCATGTACCTAGGCGCCAGCCCACTATCCACAAAGAAACATCCGTTCAGAATTGAGCCTGCTATTCAAGGGGGGGGGACCTACGCAAGATCCATCCCAGCGCTCACGGAATTCAGTACGATCGAGATGCCTAACTGTGCGCAGACACATCCCAGGCCCGCGAAGAAGCTGCATGCCTAATTCAGTATAATCCCTACTCATTGATAGGCACACGTACACCCCGACCCGAACCCGCGAAGAGTCATGGCTGCGATTGCGACGTTTAGTCGATATGATGCGCAGGGACATGTACATACTAGAATTCCTGGATTTGTGCGAGGAGTGCGAACGGCTCCCATATAAGCGCGCCAAAAATCTGCTCCCCGCACGAAGTGACGACGATGCCCACCGTGGCGCACAGGATGATGCAAAATGGGCTATGTATTGACTTGAGTTATCAGCTGGTCATGGGGGAGGGATGCAACGTACGCAGCGACAAGTTGCGAGATGGTTGGCGCGTCTGGGAATGGAAAGCATAATTCATAATGGTGAGAGTGGAGATGGGACAGAAAGGAACGAGCACGCACACGGCTGACCAGCGTATCTCGTCCAGTCGCTCTGCCCCAGCGTGCCTCCGCCCCTGTAAATAATGTGAACCTTAGCGTGGTGGACAGAAAAGAGAATGAAACGTACCAAGAGCCTAGTACAGCGGTTATACCGAACATCATCGCCCTGCGTGTAAGTGAGTACAATTGCCAATGAATTATGTAATATCTGAGAAGAACGTTTGGAGGGCAAGGCAAATGCAAGGATATGAAGGCGAAGTTCACTCAAAAAAGACTCACCACCCGACACTCCCATGCGCCGGCTCTGCTTTTCTCTCGAAGAGTGGGCCTGCCCCCTTCGCGGTCGTGACTGCCCATGTAAGAAGGCCGATGAGACTGTATCAAATAGAGTTTCAGTTAGTTTATTAGTTTCACAGAATGAAAAGGGGAATGCGAGGAGCTGCATCGGTATCAGTTGAAAGTAAAACCACTTACGTCCCCCCAAACATCACACTCGATACGACGAACGGGCGCTGCAGCCGTTCCGGTGGGATACGCATGATGCTGATAAAGAATATATAGTATATTCTGGTTGGTTGTTTAAGAGTTGGGAGACAGCGGAGTGGGAGAGTTAATTAATTGCGAGAATGCCGGAAACGACGCACATCATGCCAATGAGGTCTTTTGTGAGGAGGACGCCGCCCGCGAGGGTGTGGGTCCTGCAGGAAGAGGCGAGCGAGTCAGTAAACAAAAGGGCAATGCAGAAGATTATAATTATGATAAAGGGGATAAATGAATGAGAGCAGGGGCAAAATGAGCCAGACAGGTAGCATACAGTGGGTTAAATAACAACGCACATGTGGGCGAGCCCGGGAATTATCGCGCCGAGAGTGACCTGATCAATCTAGTAAGAATTTAACACACGATGACGAATATTTGGGTTCGTACGGCCATAGCTGGAGAGGTGAGTGATATGTGTTAAACAACAAAATCGACGAAAGACATACCCTGCCCGCCCCAATAAGCTTGTAGGCCATCCCAGCTACGTCATCAAAACAATTGAGATTCATATTATCCTGCAGAGGGGACTCACAATATTGTGCTACAGGTACGAGTCAGTTGAAGTCACCGATAAATTTGACGGGGGACGAGCGGAGAGACTTGCGTGAATGAGCGAGCAATAACCGGAAAGTAGGCTCCACGCATGCCCCAGGTAAAGCGCGACGCGACGGTGAATCCGATGTGATGCCTGTCCAAAAATAATTAATGGTCCGTCAGAACTGCGTTATATCGCACGCACCGCTCCCCCATCCACCCACATGCCACCGACAAGCACCCCGTACATATTGCACCTATAACGAGGGCCCCGATTGCCTGCGGTGCTGAAAGACCGTATGCAAGGAGTGTGGAGCCGACGGTATATGCAGAGATACACATCCCGCTGATGCACCAATAGATACAGTAGGAGGAGATCGAATATGTGCGTCGGTCAGCGGGAGTAGGTATAAGATCGCGATTGGTGTAGTGCTACGGTGAGGGATTTAAAAGTTGTGTTAAAGGGATACTGGAGAGAAACGCACGTCGTTCTTGTAGTCCGCATTAGCGTCGATGGGGACCTCGATGTACATGAGTACCCTCCGTAGTGGGGTTGTCTGTGGGGTATTAGCGGGGCCTCGCACGGTATTCTTCGACGTTGAGGCCATGGAAAGGAAGGAATGCCGCTGGTGACAGAGCGCTCAGAGCTCTGTCATCAAGATGCGATGCCGCCGAGGGAAGCCGCAATTGCCCCACACCGAGACACACGGGATTATGCGAGACCTCCAGGTTTTATCGACTATTATAAAACCTTGTGGAGTCTGACTCCAGGAGACTAAGAGACTGGTCGATCTGAGCTTAAGTTTATATGGAGCGGGACGTCGCGGTCGGGTAACATCGCATCATTTCGGATCTGAGTCGGCCGACCCAACGTGGTTGATAAAGGCATTCACGCCAGATGACACAGGAACGGGTGACTGATTCGAGTTGGCTCAAGTTGGATCTGACAGAGCAGGAATGTCATGGCGGTGTGCCCAATCATCGAAGCATATGCAAGCCCAGGCAATGAAGTCGAAAGTGTCCAACAAGAAGGAAAAGCAAGCATCCAAAGGGTATAGATGCCAAACGACACTGTAGACTGGTGGCACATTAGCGCGAAGCAAATTGACTTCGTCGGGGAATTCGAAATTGATTTAAGTAGCGAGATTCAACCGGGATAGGCGCTTCAGAGGCGAATGAAATCGCATGCTTCCCCGAGGAGGTACGACAACTTTAGTATCATAGGCATTATTTTGATGCCTATTATGCTCATTGATGCCTATTTCTGGCAATAAATGCCTATTCACTCCCGCCGCGCACCCCCGCCACGCTCTGCGCCATCCATTCTCACCCCGATTGGAGCCGAGGTTTTGATCGCATCCCATTACGTGCCGGCGGTGCCGCAGATTGCCGCAAAACGGCGGGTTCGAGGTTAGGTTAGCGGTTTCAGGTTAGAGGTTAGAGGTTCGAGTTAGAGGTTAGAGGTTAGCGGTTAGCAGTTTGGGTTAGCAGTGTTAGATTCAGAGGATATATTGTATGCTGTTGAAGGAGGGACTTGTGTTAAATCGTTGAGAAACGGCATGATTGATGGCCGAGCAACTGTGCACTGGCATTGGGAGACGGGTACGCCAGGGTTCGGGGCTCAGGCCGAACGCCATGCTACTAAAGCTTACTCCTTACCACCCGGCCACGCGGAAGCGGGGGCGCATCAGGCGCATCAAAGTAGGCATCAAGACCATCAAAGTAGGCATCAACCATGGTTTTAGGCATCAAAATAATGCCTATGATATTAATATTGTATGTACTCTTCCCCGAGTGTACCATCTTGAAGTACAGGCAGGCAGGTTGATCCTCGGAATTTCTTTCGTGCGCTGCGAAACGACCATACCCTAGAATCCTAGGCCCGGATGGAAGTCCACTAACAAAGGTACTGTAATCGGCCCGTTTCGACCGACCAGCTTAAGATGGCTCGACGTTGTTTTTTTCTCTGAGATTCGGGCATAAGCACAGAATATCACAAGAAGAATCCAATCGAAAAAGGTAAACTATAACGAGGGAAAGGTTGTCGACCCGAGATGATGACGGGTGCTGTAAGCGAGCCGGAACCAGCCGAGCGGAGTTTGACCCGCTCATCACCAAACCAAAAGGCTTCGTTTCCAGTCCTATTCTCTCGCTTTGCGCAAAAAACGAACCACTCAAACCGCATAGTATGCCGAATCGATGTCCACACCCTCGGAAACGCTGTCGAATCGTGGGCACCATAGAGGCTAGCTGTTTTGGGTGAGTGGCACATATTTTTCAAACTTCTTCTGGGATGGCTCTGGATGGCAAATCTGAGGACAGTCGTCGCTCAGTATGCTCGCAGCTATATCGATAGATTACTCAAAGCGAGAATGCTGCTTGCTGAATTTCCGTTGGACCGAGCTACAGCACACCCTCGTCCTCCACACCCCGTCCCAGGCCCAGTCCCGGACTCCCTTCTCGCGATTCTGACAGAAGACCCCGCCCTCGCCCGCTGCGCCCGCGCGCTGGTCCTTCCCGCCCCATGCCCCACGGCAGGGGAGGTGCTGCGTCGCGTCGGCCCGTCCCTCCGCGCGCTCGACCTCACGCTCCCACCGGCACTCCCCTCGCCCGACGCCGCCGCCTCTCTGCGCAGCCCTCTCAACCCTCTCAACCCTCCACATCCTTCACACCCTCACTGTGCGCAAGGCCGCGGGCAGCTACCTCTCCCAGTCCGCCCCGCGCGCCGTCCTAGCCGCCCTTGCCTCCGCCGCCGCCTCCTGCCCCGATCTCGTGCGTTTTCTAGTCTTTTACGACTCCATGACCTAACCCCCCACAGGAACACCTCACAACAACCTTCCCCCTCTCCGCCCACCCCGCGCTCGCGCCCCTCACGCACGCCCTCGCCGCCGCCCCCGCGCTGCACACCCTGCGCACGCCCCCGCCGGCGCGCGGATGCGGGGCTTGGAACCTCTCTACTTGCGCCGGAAGTTGGCCTGCTCGTCAAACTCGGGACGCTCGGGAGCAACTCCACCCGACGCGATAATGATACGCCCGCGCCCACGAGTCCCGTACACGCCCTGTGTTCACGCCACCGCGGGACTTGCATGATCGACGTAGAACTGCTATTCTCGTTCGAGGGCTGGCTAGGGACGTCATAGCCCAAAATAAAACGAAGTGGGGCGCCGACGCGAGGAACCTTATTTGACGCGCAATGGAGGCCAAGACCCTATCGCACTTGCGTTTGCGTTTGCGTTTTCGGTTGCGTTTGCGTTGCGTTTGTGCGGGGCCGGGCCTCTTTCACTCGGATTCGGATTCGGAAGCGCGGGGAACGTCGACGTCGGCGACCGACTCCGAGGGAGACTCGCGTCCATCGCCGCCGGTCATCCTCCCCTACTCTCACTTTGAATCGGTCAGGGCGCCACTCGTGCAGTCTGCGCTGCGTCTGCGTCTGCCCGTGTTCTCCCCTCATTAATATTCTCAGTCTTGAAAATCCCCTGACGCCGGCAAGTTGGATGCCCTGGAGTGTTCTGCAATCACAACTTCAATTGTGCAAACGCGAGAACTAATTAGTGTGCGGCGCGCCCCGTTTGGACTGGCGACTCTGCATTCATACGCTCGTACAGTACGGCGGGGGGGGAAATTCTGTTTACTCTGATTTCTGAATCCTATCTCCCCGTTTTCGATGAGTTTAACTGCCCGGCTTGCCGTTCTGGTCTGAGGACTAGCTCCGATGCAGATGCTTGGTCGGTGACTCGTGCCTTATTGCCCGTTGTGTTTACTCGCTCGAACACGGCGCCAAGCACACGTTCGCGCTCGTTTGCTCTGCTGTGCTTGCTCGTCGGCCTACGACTCGGTCGTCCTTGTACGATATACCCTCGATTGAAGCGGGCCGAGACCGAATCATTTCGCCGGCGTGCCACTCGCTAACGGGTACTCACTAATCGGACCGAGCACCATGTCTCCCTCGATGCTGCGCCCTCAGGCATCAGGAACAACCGCACGGCCCATCCGAGACTCTTGTCCATCGTCGCCGATCTTCTCCCGTCTCCTCCCTCTCGGTCCAAGTCAGAGCCGCAATCCATTCATGCTGTCTGCGGCTTAAATATTTCCCCTTGCGTCTGTCCGCGTTCTCTCCGCATTCTCAGTCCTGGCAATCTCCTGACGCCGGCACATTGGGTCTGCTCTGCTGTACATATGTTCTGCAATCACAATTATAACTAAGTGCTTCCCGCCCCGTTTAAACTGGCAACCCTGCGTTCATTTATCCCTCTACGCTAGTATGTACGACGGGGAAGAAAAACCTGTGTGTTTGCTCTGATTTCTGAATCCTGTCCGCCGAGTGCCACTGGAGAAAAGAATGCCGGCTCGTCATCCTGGTCTGATGACCTCACCACATACATACATTTACGCGCGACGTGGATATTTGGTCGTCGCGGAAACGGGAGGCGGTGTCTGCGCCAGCATCGTCATCGACCTCCCAGTGGGTCAAGAAACACGTCCTGCGTGGCCGAGCGCGGGTGGTGACGGAGGTGTAGCGAGTACGCGGATGCGCGGCCGGCTGGCGGTGACGGCGAGGGAAGCTTCAAGCGAAGGGGGCGTGAAGCGAAGGGGGCGTGGAGCGACTGCTTCTAGTGTGGATGAGGAAGGACTATGACAGAAAGAGAAAGGAGCTTCTGTCCGGCTGCGGCCCGCCAGCTCGTCCCCAAAGGGCGCGAAGAGGATGGTGGTGGCGTGAGTGCGATGTAGGACGGATGCGATTTGGATGCGAATCGAATTATCATTGTCATTGCGATACGCTGGTCTCGAAAGAAAGCGTTGGATGCACCTCTCCTATGGAAACAGACATATCGTCGCCCTCCTTGCCGACATGCGCATCGCGCACAAGAGCGTGGCGTCGCCATTGCGCGCGTTCCGGGCTTGCAGATAGTCAATCTGCAGCCTGGAGCAGCGGGGAGATGGCGGGAGCTAGACAAGCCGTACTTAATCGGAAATGCTGCCGCACGTGCTGCGCACGTGTTCTTGACGCGTCGCGTCGCGTCCGCGAAAATATGAGAGAAACACAATAATATTCGATTCAACAAGCCCAGAACCAGACCAGATAATTGAATAGCCTCAGCGACTTCGCATTGGTCCCCGTCACCATTCAATCAAATAGGTATGAATTTCCACCACTGGTCTGGGCTTCCCACATTCTTACGGTAGCAGACCTACGAGCGTCGGAGCCCCACATCAGCCTCGCACTTCGGTGATACAGGGAAAGGAAAAATCAGACCTGGTTGTCCTGGTAGTTATGAGGGTCCCATGGGCCCGTGATCCATACACTGTCTATGCCGCGGTAGTTGGGATCGGTGATCTTTGTGGATTGAATGAGGACTTCCGGCTCCCGAGGGAAAGAAAAAGAAAGAGGGAAACAAGGGGAAAGGGGATGTACGCACGGTGAACGTGTCTGCCTTTCCTTGCACCGGTGTGACGACGTAGGTCGATGGTTGTCCGCGGCAGGACTCGTAGACGCACTTCAGCATGCGTCAGAAATCATTTGCGATTCGCGCAGGCTGTGCCGGTACGTACACCGTTGTTATTACTCATGCCGCAGCCTAAGCCGATATTGAAGAACTTGTACTCATTGGACCCCGCGCCGGGTTCGACTTTCCACTGGGGATTCCGATTAGCGACTACCAAGCGCAGCGAACAGAGAACAGCTGACCTGCGCTAGAGGGTCGGGGGTGCTCGGTATGCTCTTCGTGACCACGCTCCTCCACCTGTTGCCAGCAAAGGCCGTTTCGTTCCTTCCAACGTTGACGAGGTAATAATTCCCCGCCTCGACGGGGCCGGCGGTGACGGCGGTATCAAAGGACTGGAAATTCCCTCAGTGAATCGGAGAAAAGAGCATGGAGGGTGGACTCTTACCACCGCGATGTTCACCTGGAAGGGGGTAGCACGAACGAGGGCCAGGGCGGCGAGGCCACATGCCAGGAACTTGGGGAGCATTTAGCAGACGGGAGATGGGGGATGTTGCAGAATGTGTGCTTCGAGGGAAGGAGCACAAGGAAAGGAGAGAGCAGGGTGGTGGGCTTTATGAGGAGAGGGTGCACTAGGGCAGTCTGAGTAGATAGTGCGTTACTCTTACTCGGCTGGAAGGAGGAGCAGCCGATGCGACACGAGGGGGATCAAATCCCGCGGGTTGTTCGGCTCCCCATTTGGGGAAGGCGCCAAAGGACCTCTGATTCCCGCTCGAGAGTCGATACCAGTCCGCGGGTGTGATGTTGCACCATTGAGCTTTAGGGCCACTGGGTGAGCATGTCAGAATGGGAGGATCTTTCATTTTACGTGCCATACTATTGAGCATAATACACACGACACCGACTCTTATGAACAACAACACTGATTGACAACGTACTTCAACAAACAGTATTTTCATTTCAATGCCGTTGCTGAAAACCCTAGGATAATGGTGCTCTGGAACGTAACGGGCGGCGGAGCATTAGTATGAGCTCGAGACATTAGAGGGGGAGTCATGACATACGCAGTTTACAGCTGTTCTCGAAACTAATGAGACACATCGAGTTTTTTTTGGACATTCCCGAAAAGGAAATTCCAACGAAACGGTCCTCGACTTCAGCATCTCGGACACAGCAGGGTGGCGCTGGTCGTCTCCCGCTCCTTCCACCGTATCGCCCTCCCGCGCTCTTCTACCACACCCTCGTCCTCCACACCCCGTCCCAGGCCCAGTCCCTCCTCGTGACTCTGACAGCAGACCCCGCCCTCGCCCGCTGCATCCGCGCACTAGTCCTCCCCGCCCCGTGCCCCATCCCAGGGGAGGTGCTACGCCGCGTCGGCCCGTCCCTCTGCGCGCTCGACCTCACCCTCCCACCGTCACTCCCCTCGCCCGACGTCGCCGCCTCTCTGCGCCGCCCTCTCAACCCTCCACACCCTCCGCACCCTCACCGTGCGCAAGGCCGCAGGCAGCTACATCTCCCAGTCCCCCCCGCGCCCCGTCCTAGCTGCCCTCGCTTCCGCCGCCGCCACTGCCTCCCGCGAGCTCGCGCGTCTCATCTCATTTCTCACCCATAACCTAACCCCTCACAGGAGCACCTCACAACAACCTTCCCCCTCTCCGCCGAACCCGCGCTCGCGCCCCTCACGCATACCCTCGCCGCCGCCCCCACGCTGCACGCCCTGCGCACGCCCCCGTCGACGCGCGGATTCGGGGCTCGGAACCTCTCTACTTGCGCCGGAAGTCGGCCTGCTCGTCGAACTCGGGACGCTCGGGAGCAACTCCACCTTGGGCTCCCGAGGCGATAATGATACGGGCTTGCCCACGCCCACGATTCCCGCACACACCCTGTGTTCACGCCGCCGCGGGACTTGCATAATCAGCGTAGGACTGCTATTCTCGTTCGAGGGCTGGCTAGGGACGTCGTAGCCCAAAATAAAATAAAAACGAGGTGGGGCGCCGATGCGAAGAACCTTATTTGACGCGCGATGGAGGCCAAGAGCCTATCGCACTTGCGTTTGCGATTGCGATGCGATTGCGTTTGCGTTGCGTTGGTGCGGGACCGGGCCTCTTTCACTCGGATTCTGATTCGGAAGCGCCAAGATCCACGACGTCGGCGACCGACTCCGAGGACCACACTGGCATTGTGCTCAATTACTCGCTCGGCCACGGCGCAATCGCCCATCGTGCATTGTTCATGCTCGTGCTTGCGCGTTGGTCTACGACTAGTACCAGCTCGTTCTTGTACGATATACATAAACGCGCCTGAAGCAAGCCGAGACCGAATCATCTCGCCGTGTTAACGAGTGCTCACTAATCGGACCGAGCACCAGGCTTCCCTCGATGTTACGCCCTCAGGCATCAGGAACAACTTCCGAGACTCGCGTCCATCGCCGCCGATCATCCCCCCCTACTCCCACTCTGAATCGGTTATCTCACCGTGTTAACGAGTGCTCACTAATCGGACCGAGCACCAGGCTTCCCTCGATGTTACGCCCTCAGGCATCAGGAACAACTTCCGAGACTGACGTCCATCGCCGCCGGTCATCCCCTACTCCCACTCTGAATCGGTCAGGTGCCATTCGTGCTGTCTGCGTTGCGTCTGCGTCTGCCCGTGTTCTTCCCTTATCAATATTCTCAGTCCTGAAAATCTCCTGATCCGGCAAGTTGAGTGTTCTGCAATCACAACTTCAATTGTGCAGACGCGAGAACTAATAAGAGGGTTCGCTTTTTAACTTGCCAAACTGACTTGTGCCCGCGCGGATTAACTTGGCTTGGCTTGCACGTGGATTTGGGTGCGCAAGTTAATCTGTCGACGCCACAAGTCAAAATAGTGACTTGCAAGTCACAAATGTGACGTGCACAAGTTAACTTGTCGCCGCAGGCGTATCTGGGGATTTGATTAATCACGGCGTTGGTGGTTAGCGATGTGTCGCGATGCATCACCACCGCTAGCCAGCGATGTGTCGTGATGTATCACCACAGGTTCTAGCACTGTGCCCCCCGGCATACCTGCGCCCCTGCGCGCCGCGCCTCCATCAATCCGCCGCGCTCCCATCAGTTCGCGTTGCGCCCTTCCATCAATGCGCTCCCGCACCCCGCGCCCTGGCCCGTGCGCAGTTCCCAGAGCGGTCATATTTGCATTTGTTATGGACCGATGCCCCAACCCCCGCTCCTAAAAACATCCTCCTCCCGGTGCCCCCTGGCCTCAGCACACGGCGCCTTGGACCCTCTAGATAGTAATTAATATATTCTACCATTGAGACTTGTTTATCCGTGATTATTTCTCCCTTCCCCCGCCCTTTCCCCCGCCTGTGCCGCCGATTCTTGGGCTTACCGCCCTCCCGGCGCCCCGATTCTTCGCCGTACTGGTTGGACAGGCCGTCCTATCTTGCCTGGTTCCCCGCGCGCGCCCTCACCGCCCCGCCCTCCCACCCCGCCGCGCCCCGCCGCCCCGCCCCCACCCCGCCCCGCCCCGCCCTCACGCCCCGCCGCGCCCGCCCCGCCGCCGTCGCTGCGCTCGTGCCGCCCGAACACCTACGCTGCGATCTCCCCTCGGGGCTACCTACTCGCGCTCGCGTCCACTACACAAATACAACAGTAATAATAATATTATTACCGACTTATGCAAATTTTGCCTAAGTCCGTAAGCGTTGCGGCCGGTTGCCGCTCCGATATGATCAATATATTTCCAAGATTTCCAAATGCTTCTGTAGCACAGCGGTAGTGCGTTCTGATTACGACGAATAGTGGTTTTCTGGAGGACCCCTGTTCGACTCAAGGCGGAGGCATTTTTTTAAGGCCATTTGGTGCGCCACTTTTTTTTGTTCGACTCAAAAAAAAAAAATCTAAGTCATAACCGAGATGATCCCAACACGACTTCATCGGAAAAAGAATACATTGATATGTATCATTCCACTACCCGTTGAAGAGCGACAAATATAAACTACAAACGGCGGGTTGAGCCGCCGACAAGGTAAAAAGTCCGTTGAGGACCGCATCCAAATAGCGAAGCTAAGACGGCTGGTTGAGCAGCCTCGGCAGTATACGCGAGCGCTGGTTGAGCAGCGAGCGAGAGACAAAACTCCGCTGGTTGAGCAGCACGGCAACGAAACATCTACTTTGTTTTCCTCCTGCCGATCACATGTCAGCATCAAGTAGCGCCAATTCAGCGATTAGACTTACTTTTTGCTAAGCCTGGCTGCCACAGATACATTCGCCCCCGTCCTCTCCAACATTGCCTTCTCCGACGCCGCATTCTTCCTCCGCTGAACCTCCGCCCGACTCAGCTTCGGCTCAAGCTGAACAAATGTTCCATCCAGGAACTTCGCCGCTGTGCGCTGGCGCACCGCGCGCGGCACTGCCACGATGTCGAGAGGCCGCTCGCCCGAGGGATTGTGGAGGCGCCTGTTCTCCGCTCTCAGCGCCGCCTTCTCCGCTATCACCCTCTGCTTCTCCGCGAGAATTCGCTGGCGATTGAAATTGCTCGAGGAATAACTCACCGCCGGCGTCGCGTTGGTGTTTGTCGTGTCACCCAATGCCCCTCCCTCAGTATCCTCCGACGCCGCCACGGGTGCGACTGCGGCGGGCGTCTTGGGCTTTGGTGGGCGTCCCCTGCGTTTCGGAGGCTCGACGGGCTCTCCCAGCGCCACCGCCTCCTCCTCCACCGCCGCCGCAACGTCTGCAGCCTTGCGTTTGATACCCCGTTTGGGTGCGGTCTTCTTCACATTCGCCGCCACCTTTGGGACCGGGATCCTAGCGGCAGGGCGGGAGACGGGGAACCCCAACGCCGGCGTCGCGGCGGGAATGGGTGGAAGGGGAGGGATGGCGGGAGTTCGCGGCGGGAATGGGTAGACGGGGAGGGATGGTGGGAGTCGCTGCCGGAACAGCAGGCGTCGCAACGGGGGGCTGGGGCGTCCGCGCGGCTGGGCGGGATACAGGGAATACAAATGCCGGCGTCGTGGAGGGGATCACGGGTGTCGCGGCTGCACCACCAATGATCGATGTCAAAAGAAGTGCCGCCTGAGTTGTGCGACCAACACTCCCCGCCTTCGACGGACTCGCCCAGGCTGTCGCCTTCCTTCGCATGCTCGCTGGGGCAGACACCATTGGCGTCGTCGTCTTGGTAAAGGCCGCGAGCATGGCGCCGGGAGCGTAGATAGACCCTGTGCTGAGTGGTCCCGTGTCCGGCCCCGCCGCGTTGTAGAAAGAGGCCCCGATGTACGAGGGGCGTGGCACAGGCCGCAGAAAAGGAGGTGGGGGTGTTAACGCCGCTGTAGGCGGTGTACTCAGCCACCTGCCACCGCTCCTCGAGCTATCGCGTGGGCCGCTGAACACGAAGGGGTTTTCATCACCGCCGAAGGAGTTGCCGGATAAGGAGGAGTCGCCAGCGAAGGAGGCGTCGTCAGCGAAGGAGGAGTCGCCGGCGAAGTCATCGTCGAAGGATGAGTTGCCGAAGGAGGAGTCCCCGCCAAAATCAGCGCTGGGGTCATACAATCCGGCACCGATCCCCAAGCCCTCCAGGAAATCCGCTCCAAACTCCGCATTCAGCGATGCACCCAGCCTATCCAAGGCTCCCGGGGTGGTGAGCGCCGTCGGGAACGACAAGGTGGGCGGGGGACTTGACGGAGGGACGGGGCTTGGAGTACCAGGAGAAGCAGGGGTAGTAGAGGTGCAGGATGCTGGCGTGACGGACGAGGAAGATAGAGTCGACCCTGAGGTGGGTGGCGCCTTGAGCGTCAATTTTTTCGGCTTCGGCATGCGTTTCGGTTTCGATGGGGGAGCAACAGTCACATCGGGCGTTGAGGGCGCGGGCGGAGCCTCCGTGGCCTCAGAGGCAGCAGTGTGGATGGCACGCGCACGACAGTCACTTGCAGCTGCCACCTCATCAGTCTCGCAGACCACATTAACAGAATACACGTACTGAAGACACGGGCAGCAAACTGCGTGAATTGCTGTACAATCTCCTTCTCGAAATCCACGCAAGACTCTGCAAAACTGTTCCCCGCAGGCGTCTCACCGCTGCAGACGCTGAGAAGTCGCGTGAGGTAACAAGTACAAAGTCAGCACCGCCCGCATTAGCCAATTCTGGACTTACACCTTCACAGAGATCTCGCCGCCTGGCATTCGCGGGGTGGGCCCCGCCAGAAGCGACACGCCCACCCACCCCGCCGCTTCTCCCATTATCCCATGCACCCCCTCGAACAGTTCGTCTAAGCCGTCCACGCCCCTGCATACACATTTAGTTAATCTGCAACCCAGAAATAATTGATTGACTTACACTTGGTACTGCTCACCCGTCGTTTTCTCGCGCGTGCCATCCCTTTCCTCTGCTTCACGCTGCGTCCTTGCTAGGGCTGCCTTCTCCCGTGCGATCTCCTGGTACACCTCCTGCCGCTCCGCCTCCGACGCATTAGCCCACAACTTCGAGACAACACTCCCTCTCAACGTCATCCTTTCCGACCTCGACAACTTCACCGCAATTTCCTGCTCCTCTCGTGTCTCCCGATCCTTGCCCTCTTGCGCCTTCGCCGCAACTCGTGCTGCCTCGTTCATCGCGTCGTGGCCGAGTACCGTCAACTCGGCCCGAATTTCTGCCTTGTGCCGCATCTGAAAGACCTCTACGGCTTGGTGGGCGCGACGACCGCTAGGCTGAGTTCTTTTTGCGAGGGCCTTCACCAGAGGTGACACCGTCTTGCTGGGACCACCTTTACCACTCCGTAATTTGTTCCGCTCGCGCCTGAACCAATTTGTGAGTTGCTGAATGAGATATGGGTCAGATATGTCCTTCTCTCGTTTCAAGCCCTCTACTGACTTTTTTACGGACGCAGATCGCCTCTCCCAACGACTCCACTTGCTCTCTGGTCAGCGGCGGCGCATCCAGGTCGCTTGGCAGAGGCAGGCCGAGATGTGCATGCTCAGAAAATCGCGAGAACCAGCCTTCCTGCATCGGCGGCCAGAACAAGTGCAATTTCTTTTGCGCCTGGCGTCGAATGTAGTCCGGCATCTGGAGCGCCAGATATGCTTGCTGCGTCGAGGTCGTCCAAGGTTGTGGCGCCATTGTGGTAGGCTATTTCCAAGTGAAGAACGACAATCTGCAAGGCAGGGAAAGACTGAACAAGTCCAAAAAACAGTCTGATATCCACTCACGCACCTCGCCACCGTAATTTACCTGAATTAAACAAATATTTCGCCATTTCCCCCCCAATAACCGGGCAAATCACAGCGGCGCCCGGCGAGTAGCCTCAGGCACCCCGCCATCGTTCGCTTTCGCCCGCTTTCCCTTCAAAATTCCCCCCAATCATCCCTGCAAGGCTGAATCCCAAAGCGGACGACCCAATACGACCTCACCGGCGCCCGCCCTATCGAGATGAATCTCCTCATCAACCACATGTACTGATCCCTTCGCGACCCGGGCCATATCTTCCTTCCCGATCTGGCCCTTGTTTTTCACAGGTTCTCGCCATATCTTGCTGCCATCTCTGCATTCCCCCTCCATCTCTTCTTTCGTCTCTCCCTATGAACGCTTCAACAACCACCCCCACCCCTGTTCAAGAGCTGGCGGCGCTTGTTGCCAAAGTCGCTGCACTGTCCAAGCTCGCGCTGGAGATGACGAAGCTCACAATGGACATCGACGGTATGACATGCTCCACTCCAAGTTTCCTACTCACTTCGTCCTATCGTCTTAGATGCCATCCCGCACGTTATCGCCTCCCAAGTCGCAGAGGCAGTCAAAGCTGTACAGTGTAGGTCTATTCACCTTCACTTCGATTCAATTTCATCCTCTATGCCAGCGCCCCCTCCGAAATTCGTCAAGGGTGTCGCCTATACCCCCGCCCAAATGGACACCATGTTTCCGCCCGGATTTGGCGACCACCAGGCTTGGTACGTTGTCATAGTCGGCCGCGAGCCTGGTCTATACGGCAGTTCGTGAGTTGTTTCCATTTTAATTCCCCTCCCCCTTACTGACCGTCGTCTCAGCGTCGCAGCCGACGCCGAAGTCAACGGTGTCCCTGGCCAATTTCGCCAGAAGAAGGCCAGCCGCATCGAGGCCCTTGCCTTCTACCGCAACCGGTACAACGACAACGCTGTCGTCAAGCTCAACGAAGCTCCAGTGGCTGCGCCTGCGCTCCCTCCCCCTGCGCCTGCGCCTGCGCCCCCTCCCCCCGCGGCTGCCCCTACCCAGTAGTTTGTGTGTCATCCCATCTCATTCTATATCTCCATTCTTACCGTACCTTAGCTCAACGTGCCGCCGCCTATCGTAGTTGTACCGTAGCTTAGTCACTGTCAATGCAATCCTCGTTTGCGCCTCGCAGACTTAACTCATTGAGAAAATACATTCAGAAAACCAATCTAAAATTCATTGTTCCATATCGCTCCATCAGCATTGTTACATATCACTAGAATACAGATGGAGATCTCGAGGCATAACACAATATTGCTAAACCGGCCGCCGTACAATTGGGGCAAGGAAACATTGATTGGCGACCATCAGCCTATTATCCGGTCCCAAACGCGCTCCAGCATGCGGTCCACCGGTATGCTATCACAATCAGCTCCGATGCGCTTCTCTGCAAATACCTGCTCACCTTTCAGCCAGGTCTGCCATCGCATCCGCTGTGGCGTCATCCCATCTGTTGTCCGCGCGTTTGGACGTTTTCTTACTCCACCTCGTCACCCTCCAATAAGCTGCGAAGGTCATCGGCAGTCTGGGAGGTCGCTCGCGGGGGGATACTTCTTCCCACCTCATCACCTCCGCTACTTCCAATGGAAGTACAGGTCGCGAGCCCAGGACAGCAACCGCCATCTGTGCCTGATGCACCCGGGTCGACTGACCCATAGCCGAAGCCTCAATCGATGCCCCATCGAGACAGCCTACCATCAGCGGACTGGCCGCCAGCTCGAGCCAAGGCCCTTCCCCCGCCTGTGTCCTAGAAATAAATATAAAATATTGAGCAGAACAAGATTTGAGCCAGAACATAGTACGCACCCATGAGAACTCAGCAGCAATGCCATTTCCAGGACTGAGTCGATCTCGACTCCGGCCTCGCGAGGTCCGACCACGCCTCCTGCCATCCCAGCCAGCGTCAGGAGCGCTAGTTGCTCGTCCGAGTTCAGTGATGCGGTCAACGCGACGTCCATATCCGACGCGACGTTGAGCTTAGCCCCAGTGTTGTGCAGCGCTTCGAGCATTTGGATACGCGGCTCTAGTTGGGCTTCCAGTATCCCGACATTCTCGGCAAGTAGCTCCCACAGCGCCCCCTCCTCCACGGGGACATCAGCGCTTGCCTCAGATTCATCGGGGGCGACCGGTGATGCCGTATGCGTCTTTGCCATCTTCGGAGGATCCCACTGGCGTCTTTTCAGTTTGGCCGCTGCTCTGTATATATTTTGAGACGCGATACGAGGAGTTACACCGTACCATGATGTCACATACCTCGTTACTGCCATACGAAGGCGTCTTCGCTCCCTCGTGGCCTCGAGATTGCTGAAAACGCAGTCAACGTCCCCGCTTACATTAGTAGAGAATAATGAGCATACCGTGCATCGTATGCAGCAGACGCACTCCTATGGCTGGCTACTCTCTTATCCTTAGCTTGCCTGTGCATTCAGATTCTTCTCCGGGCCTATTTCCTTAAAACCGGGGGACGCACTGCGATTCTTGTTCCTTGCCAATGTACTCCTCAGCTGAATCTTCCCCAAGTGTTTGGAGGTTCCGCTTGCGCTTCCCCATCGATAGATTCAACGCGAGATCCCCTCCGTAGAAAAGCCGAGGGGTGTTGACGAAGGCCGACGACAGTGATGAGAGTTTAAGACAAGAGTGAATTGTCGCTTGTTTGGTCTCTTGCGGTAATAACACTATACCTCTCGCGCACTCCATACTGATCCAATCCGCGCGGCTCTGCTATTTAGTAAATTGGTATGGTCTCCCGACGCCCCCTGCGCATTTTTTATGCCTACGCAAAATCCTGAAAGTGATTCCAGCCCCGATCTTTCTGTGCCTGTCATAACCCATCATAGCCCGATTCCTCAATGCCCGCCCTCGCAACTTCTCTCTGTTGAGTATGCTGGTCAGAAAACAGCTTACCCAAGGTCCCTGAAGCTTATTCCTTGTTTGATCAGAGTTTTGTGGAAAATGGTCAACCAAACTATCGAGTCTCTGAAACCACCCAAATGTAGTACCGCAATAGTGGCAGCTAGGATGCACTTCAAGACACTATTTTTTAAAACGACTTGATACCCCGCAAACGTGGATACAAACCAAATTGGTTATGCCAACTGACCTCGTTTCTTATGTTAGACTCTTGTTTTCGGTCTAGATACCCCCCATATTTGCTGATCCTAACGTGCCTGTTTTTGTTGGGCCGATGTTTTGAAATTTACCTGGCTAGGACAGTTTTGGTCGGTGGAATTAATACATATTCAAACGAGCGCATGCATTTTTGCTAGCTAGTTGCACCATACGAGCGGAATTGAATCGTGCCTGATTCCAAAAATGGTCATACAGTAACGCTGTCACATGGTGTGACTTCGTTGCCAGCAGCTCCCGTGTCTCTCTCTTCTACACTTCCACGAGCGCATCGCGAGCAAGGCAGCACAACAAGGTCAGTTCGCTCTCCTGCCCCACACTTTCCTCGATGCCTCGAACCTCCCGCCCCACATGTGACGCCGACGTGCGCTGGGTCTGACCATAGGCCCTATGGCGTCGGTGAAGCGTGTCTCGGCGGTCTGGTGACGGGCGCTCGCCACACCTTGTACCACAGGCTGGGTCTTACCTTCCATTGCTGATCCAACTTCCCAGTTCTTCCGGCTGGCAAGCAAAAGCCCACTGGACCTCCTCCCAGTGCGATACTGATCGTTACGCCATCTTGGGATGACCGTGCTCCCATACCCGTGAGCGCATCGCGAGCAAGGCAGCACAACAAGGTCAGTCTGCCCTCCCGCCCCACACTTCCCTCAATGCCTCGAACCCCCCGCCCCACACACGGTGCCGACGTGCGCTGGGTCTTACCATAGGCCCTACGGCGTCGGTGCAGCGTGTCTCGGCGGGCTGGTGACGGGCACTCTCCCCTCTCGTCACACGGGCTGGATTTTACCTTCCGTTACTCATTCGACTTCACAGCTCTTCCGTCTGGCAAGCAAAAGCCTACTGGATCTCCCCCAGCACGATACCGATCGTTGCGCCATCTTGAGATGGCCGCGCCCCTGTACACCCTTATTCCCTCCCCTCTACATACCTTCCTCAATTTCACCTAGCCATCCCTCTCACTCATCCCTCGCCGCTTGCCCCCGCCCAACTACGCGCCGTGGACAACCCTGACTTTTGACGACTTAGGGCTTGATGAAGGGCCGGGGAAGCGCAGCACTAGCACTTCATCTCGATACACATACATATCTACTTCTACTATCCATTCGTTCGTCCTTCTCCTATCCACCGCGCTTCGTCCCCCCGTATGCCCAATTCTCGACTGATGTCTTAGCTGTATCCAATCTACTCCTGTGCTGCTTTCTACTTGATATCAATCACCTGCGGCGGCCGCCCATCCGCGTCTGGAGCCGCCCCAACTTGATCCCTAATATACCACGCTGATTGGGCCGGATCATGGCATGCGTGCGAGATGCCTTTTCAATAAATAAATCCTCCAGGACGTCCCTTCCCCAGAAAAATGACGAAGTCCACCCAAGTCCTCACTGACGCGCAGGACAAGGCGTTCAAGCAAGGTACAGTGTGCCTCCGCCTCCTAATGGCATGCCTTATTCACCCCCACTCCCTTTCGCAGAAGCCATGCGCGCCCCAAATGTGTCGCGCACCAACGAACTCCAGCGCTGGTTCAATCAATACGTCCCGCCCGTTGCGCGGCAGAATCCCAGCGGCATTTTCCATACAAAGACCGACCGGCTTAAGACGTCCTTCTACGAGCGCAAACGGGCTGAACTTGTCGAGCGAAAGGCACGCGTCACAGCACTCCTGCAGCTCCGCGAGCGCGCTCTCAAGGCAAGCTCCGGGCGTTGGCCCCGATACCGGGACAGCGTGGCAGCTCAACAGAACGCCCGAGCCGCTAAGGAGCTTGAAAGAAGGGAGAGGATGAGACGGGCTGCAGAGGTGGGCGCGGCCCAAGAGGAGCAGGCGCGCCGCGGATGCTCGCGTCGCGGTTTTGATGGGATTGCGCGCCGGAGCGCCAGCACCTCACTTGTTGAGCTTGATGCGCCTGCGCGGTATCGGTTTTATTATCTAGCATCTATAATCTCATCATGATGTAGATTGACCGGATTCGGAATGTGATGCAGCAGTGCTTCTAATATTGGCACCAAATCCTGTCAATTCTTATAATTCATGACGGTACGTGATACCTGCCATGGCTCGTCCTGCCATGCCCCCGGACATTTGCCACGAAATTGCCTTGCTCGCTACGCCTTACACCGTCGCTACGCCTTACACCGTCGCTACCCTCTCGCTTCTATGTCGCGCGTACTCTGTCGGCCTGCGGCGGGTACTCTACCGCACCATCATTGTCGGTGACCGCGCGGACAACCTTGTGCGAACACTGGCCAGTGACAAATGGACGGCTTCCATGGTAGGATCTTATTTTTACTGCGCCCATTTCAGGTCTCTGATAGCCGTTGTGGGCAGGTCCAATCCTTGGTGTTTGAGGACAGTTTCTGCGCGTACATTGACGACGCGGATTGGGAGCGTGCGGTCACTACCCTGGTCAACCTTCGCCATCTCACCATTACCCACCATGTCCCTCTGTCCTGGGACTCCCTTCCCTTGATCAGTTTCCGTCTACGATCCTTCACAGCACTCGGATTGGTGATTGGCCCATGGGCCGCGTTCCTCCACCGGCAGCCCGAGCTCGAGGAGATTGTCTTCCACTCCGACTTGTTGGCAGCCCCTCCCGGCCCCGATGCTCTCCCCGTGCTCCGTCGCCTGTCTGCACGCCCTAGCGAACTATCAAAGTTCGCGTTAGTCCATCCCCTCGAGAGTATGGTTTTCTGGGTGGGAGCGCCGTGGGGTGTGATGGGGTTGCAGGCGCACGACCTTGTACGCTTCCGCGACAGCGCATGTCGCCTCCGGACCCTGCGAGTGAATTGCTCGCAGCTCTTTGTTCTTTTCCGTGACGCCTCGCAAATGCTGAAGACTCTGAAGCACCTCGCCATTGACGAGGACCATGCGTGGTCGCGCAACTCAACTGCGGTTAGTAGTCTGCGTCCTCTTAACACCCCATTTCTGACATGTAAGGACAGGAACAGCGACTACTCATGAGAGCAGCGGCAGCAATCGACGAGCAGCACGCTCCTGTTCTGCAGAGCTTGACTATGGTATGCAATGCTCGTCCCCGTGCGCGACTGAACTCTACAGACCGCGCGGTCTCTATCGAGAGGGCTGATGCGTTCTCACTGGCGATGCGCGTCAAGTGCACCGCGCCGGCACTGGGCACTTTCCATTTCTGTGCTGCCGACACTTGTCGCACCTGGCAGCAGTGGGGGCAGAAGGATGAGACCATAGCAGACGCGCCGCGTACCACACACGTCACACAAGACTGGGACTTCATTTAGCAGTCAACCCGTTCGGGATGGATACAATACAATATATTGCTTTCTCAATCCACATCGCACTGCGACCACCTCCAGCATATGAATCCCCAAGAACGCGTAAGCTGGTAAAAATGTGTGCATCGCGGTCGGCTCATTTCCCAATGCAGGATCTAATCCTAGAAGAACTGTTTGGGCCTTGGGGCTACCGGACCGACACAAAGCATGTGCGCCACATGTCTGGTGGAACAACACGCGGAGCATCCCCTGCATCGAATTGAGGTAGATCATCCCGGCTCCGCAATCACTTTTGATGTGGGCGAGACTACGCACAACGCTCGGGCGCCGTAGATTCAATCGGGAAGGAGAATCTCACATCTTTTGCGGGCGCCGTGGCAATTAACATGGTGTAATGCATGATTTTTCGACCTTGAATCTGGGATGATTAATCATTATTCAATAAAACCAGGATATTCAGGGTCTGAAGTGTGTTCATTTCTAGTTCTTCGTATGCCCCCGAAAAAACCTGGACTCTCAAGGGCTGCTACCCGTGTGCGCAGGGAACGCAGAGGTTCCGGTGGGTCTTTTTTTTCAAGGTTCAGCGCGAGCTGATGCTGATATGCCTGTAGTGAGCCCAGCACGCGAGCCACGACCGAATCAATGGCCGACACCGTTCGTTCCGGCTGCCGAACAATTTTGGCGCCCACGACGCCCGCGATCACAGCCCATCGGGACCGAGTCGGCGCAACGTCTGCAGGCGGCCCTCGACAGTGTACCTGCAGCAGCGGAAGAAATGTGGCAGAGCGCTATGCAAGACCTGGAGCAGTGGGTGAAGGACTTCCCCCCACTCGACCCTCCTCCCCTCCTCAACCCGTAAGTGCTGGAATCGGGGGATTTTAATCGTGTTAATCGCTCGACAGGGAGTCTCGAGTCGCACCGTCATCGGATCCTTTGATGAATGCAACTGCGGAGAGGTTCTTGGAGGGGGACGCCTGGGGGCGCAGCGGAAGGACGGACGGAGAGGGAATCGAGTCGGGGTGGATCGCTCATTGGTCGGCAGGCAGGACGGATGCAGAGGGCGTTGAGTCGCGCTGGGCCACCGACCAGTGGATCAATGTCCTCGGGATGGCGACGCGCGCGATGCGGGAGCCCGAGCGGCAGGGAGATGCTTGACGAGGAGTACCGGCGGGACCAGTGGTTGCAGCAGCACCGGGAGCGGAGGCGCAGGGCATGGAGAACTACAGGGGGGGCGCGAGACCTTGCGCGCGCGAGGGAGTCGGTGCAGCGCGAAGTGGATGTCGAGTTAAGGCGGCGGGAAGGGTGGGCGCTCACTTTCCACGATGTGACGGGGTTGGGGTACATAGAATAAATCTATTCTGCTCAATTTTGTCTGTCGAATGGTGATTACAAGACGGCTCAAGATGTCATTGCAAGTCCATAAATTTAACTCAAATTTTGTGCGCATTAAATGGGGGTCGCAAGACAAGACAAATGTGATTGTTTATGAGTAAAGTATAGAGTGCTACACATGCATTCAAAGTTTGACCTCGCGAGCGTGGCAGAGGCGGCAATGGCGGCAGCATCGCAACGCCAACGGCCCGGCGGGCCTGCGGGATGAGTCTAATGTGTTGTCGTAAATGAGTGGAGGGGGTTCATTATCGTCTGAGTCGGCTTCCCCGGGCGTTTTTTGAGCCGCTGCTGTGCTGAGGATGGAATGAGTAAGTGAGGCGCCGTGAGGTGAACGACTTGCGCAAAATAACGGCTGAGGAAAAAATGAGTGAGGAGCCGAGGTGAGGTGAACAACGTACGCAATAAAATTGAGGTTCCTCGTCCGATACGAGGAGGTGAAAAGGGAATCAAGGAATTCGGAGCGTTCGCCTCTCTGAAGATCAGTGACTGTTGACGATTAGCACAATGGACGAGGAAGATTGGAACACTGCATACTAGATGAGGGCATGGAGGGCGTGTCGTAAAAGAAGGTTCGTCGGGGATACAGGTTATATATGTGTCATATGTGAATCAGAAACAATGGAAGGAGCGATGGAGGGATTGATACGGCGATGGGAGATGCGGGGTTACTTGAGCCGAATGATGGTCGCAGGATATGTCCCATCAATGCGACGCCAGGCGACGGTGAGTGGCCATGCGTCCTCAAAGTCCCGGAGCCAGGGCATGGCTTCAGTTGCCTGGAGTTGGGGGTGAGAGCGGGTGGGGGAGGAGCAGGGAAAGACGCACCTGCTGATGCATAGCATCAACCCAAAATGATCCCTTATCTGATTCACGGAAGTTCGGCACACGCATTGCTCGGTAGGCCGAGTCTTTGAGCTGGTAGCTGTGAGCCCACACCTGCGGACATTAGAAGATGGATGGGAACGAGAATTTCTAACGCACCAAAAGCTCACGCCACTCAGAGGTCCGGAGTTCCATAAGAGTGATCAAGACACATTCCTCCACATTCTGCGCAATGAGGAGAGCCCAAAAGTGAGAGTAGACGAGGGTGGGGACGAGTTCCCGATTGATGTCAGCGAACTGGCGAAAACTGGGGCCCGAGGATTGGATCATCTAAGGAACAGGTCAGAGAGAACTGAATGGAAGTGTGACAACTCACGACAACAGCATTGCGCAGGCCCCGAGGCTGCGCCATTGACGAAGAGGGTGGAATGAGGAGGAAGCGCGTTGAGGAGGGAGCGCGTTGATGGGATTACACAAAGCCAAACAGCTGATGTCTTTCGCTTCCGTGGTCGTGTTCGTGCAACGTGCTCTCCGCTGTCTGGACTCCGCTCGTCCGCTTCCCGGAATCTGCTTCTCTGCTGGTCTTGCTGCGTAAACGTCCTGTCGCTATTTCGCAATGGCTCTTGCTGCGTCAGCCGCTGGGCACCAAACACAAACTCTTCCGCGGCGCCCGCTTCTCAGCGTGTCTAGCTAACACCATTGGTATGAGACGTTTGTATGGGCTGCAGGATGGCACTGATGCTCGGGCTTATCAAGGTGGAGGCTCGATTGGGACTGCGAACAAATGATCGCAGGAAGGTTCTTGCGCCGCCACCTCCTCCATTGCCCGTCATCGTCACTGGGACCATCGACCGTTGACCATGGTCAAAAAACGCAAGATGACGACGACGTACACGTTGGGGCGTGATCCGAACGAAGAGCCAGAGGTGGAAGGTGACGGTGCAGAAGGCGAGGGTGTTGGCAGGGGTCGTAGGATGACAGAGCTCATTCGAGAAGCCTCACATGTTCGCCCAGATGGATCGGTTCGTCACACCTCGTCTGTCTTGAATGTGGCGAGCGCGGCGCCAGTCCTTCAGGGATCGATGTTGCGGCCCGATGTGCGAAAGGCAGAGGAGGAGGGCCCTGTATACGACACGCTCGAAGATGATGAGGAGGGGAGGCCGCTACGAGACTCGGTGAGTATATGGTGCTAGGACGTGTAGAAAGAGACTAACGGAAGGACAGGATGACCCCCTTCGTCAGTGGGCCGAGGACCACCTGGAGACTTTTCTTCAGGAGCTCCTGCGTCTAGATGGCCGTGGCGACCATCGCAGCTATTCGATTTGTCGGGACTGCGCAGTCGGGAAGGCAGACCACCGCTGCAGAGATTGTCTGGGCGGTGGGGAGCTGCTTTGCAGCGCGTGTATTTTGAAGCGCCACAAGCAGCTCCATTTTCATCGAATCCAGGTATGTTTTGGGAGGCCGTACGCTGGCAGTAATTCCTGGCTGACGCGTGGAAACAGGAATGGACAGGCGTGCTCTTCAAGCGAAAGACACTGAGAGCGCTGGGTCTGCGCCTCCAGCTGGGGCACTGGCACGAGCGCGACCATACCTGTCCGAATCCCAGCCCATCCCAGGGGGACGCGTTCGTGGTCGTCAATGACCACGGGGTGCACGAGATCGCCTTGGATTATTGCGGATGCGCGAGTAGTGGGACGCCAACTGTGCAGCTGCTGCGTGCAGGGCTGTATCCGGCTACGACTACGAATCCGCGGAGCGCAGCCACGATCAATGTTTTGCGCAGGTTCCATTTGCTGGCATTTGAGTCGAAGTGCTCCGCATACGAGTTCTACTACAGCTTGGCTCGGGAGACGGATAATACGGGGCTAGTGGACCTGAAGGTGCGTCGCGGTTCACAAGTCTGTGCAGGGACTAACCAGAGCATTCCAGGATCGCTATCACGAGTTTCTGCGGATGACGCGGGAATGGCGGCACCTGCAGATGCTGAAGCGCGCAGGTCGGGGACACGACCCATTAGGAGTGCCGAATACGCAGGATGGCGAGTGCGCGCTGCTGTGCCCGGCGTGCCCGCATCCGGGGAAGAACTTGCCGCCCGATTGGAAGGATTATCCGGAGGAGAAGCAGTGAGTAGTCTTCTAAAAGTCAGGAGCCGCAGGCTGATTGGGCCATGCAGGTTCCTTTTCGCGCTGTTCTTGGCCATGGACGCAAACTTTCGGCTCAAGCGGAAAGATGTATCGACGGAGCAGAAGGATCCGGGGCTGAGCCACGGCTGGGCATTTTTTTGCGAAGTGAAGGCGTACATGGCGCACGTAAAGGAGCACTGGGGTCAAGTCCAGGAGGTGAGCTCGACAAGTACAGTTTTAGACGGAGGAGCTGACGAGGATACTCAGAGAAGTCACTGCGTGGCGCACGATGCAGTGGACAAGCCCGACCGCGAAGCGCGTGGAACTGCATCGTCAGGGATCGGTGCGGTAGACTGCGCGCGACACAACATGAAGAGGCCGAACGCTGTGGGTGATCTGCAGCTGGGAGAACGGTAAGATTGGGGAACATCGCAAAGTCGGCTTGACTGACGGTCACTGCAGGTACTTGAATATGGATTATATGTTTTTCATGAGCGTCGTGGGGACGGAGCTCGTGCGGCTCTTCGTGTCGTACGACATCGCGTGCCAGTGGCACGTTAATATATGGATCCGGATGACGGGCTACAAGAACGAGGCGCTCGTCCTGGATGGCGTTGAGTATATGACATTCCTGGTCCCAAAGTTCCACCTCCCCGCACACATCGAAGCGTGCAACTTGCGCTTCTCATTCAACCTGACGCGCTACGTGGGGTGGACAGACGGCGAGGCGCCCGAACGCGGATGGGCCAATACCAATCCGCTTGCGAGCAGCACTAAAGAGATGGGCCCCGGCTCCCGCCGCGATACTCTTAACGACCATTTCAATGATTGGAATTACAAGAAGATTATCGGGTTAGGTACGTGGGCTCCGTGGTCGTGCGCTCCCGGATGGGCTGACGGGCTGTGATAGGGAAAACGATGCTGGAGCGGACGGAGGATGCCGTGCCTATGATGGTGGAAACGCGGCAGGCATTGGTGGATCTGGAGGCGGCGTTCGAGGACGACACGTTGGTGGAGTGGAGAAAGATGGCAGAAGCATGGGAGAAGGACGGGGACATGCAGAACCCGTTCGCGAGTGCCAAGAAGGACCAGCACCTGGCGGCGGTGCGGCGGGCGCTGGCGGAGGAGGCGGCGGCAAGGGAAGCAGCGGGGATTGAGGTAATAGGCGCGGTGCGGGAGGACATGCATGTCACTGAGCTGATCGCGATGGGACTTCAGCTTGAGGAGCAGCAGTGAGTAGTAACGCTTGGTGCAGGGTACATTTTGACTGACGAGTGGAATATAGGAGAGTCTTGCGTTTCGATATGTCAGGAACGGGCCTGCATCCCACGGAGAAGCAGCGAACAGCGATGGTAGAGAGGACGAGCAAGCTTCGGCGGAAGATATTCGCTTGGATCGACATCCAGCGACTGTTCTTCCCCATTGTGGAGACATTACGCAAGAAGGAGGATGAAGGGCGGGCGCGCACGGCGGGATCACAGCCGGTGCCGGGGGTGAAGGTCCACGAGATTACCCTATGGCTGCCGTCGGGGCTCAAGCGCAGGGCGGGCGGGGCGAGCGCAGAGGACGGGTGCACAATGGAGATCCTGACATGCGAATACCGGCTGCGCGTGGGGCAGGCTAACGAGGCGCTGCACGACATACGGCGCCATCTTCTTGTGCGAACTCATCTGTACGCGCTGAAGGATCGTTATGCGAGGGGTGTCAAGTCCAATACCAGGTCGAAAACCAAGATCGACGTTGTGGAGGAGCGTATCCGACGCGCGGCAGCACAGTACCGGGATGCCTGGGCGGCGCTGGGGGTGCTGGGGAAGAGGCTGGGGCGGCAGGAGTGGGCGGCGACATTGAAGGAGCTGGCGGCGGACGACGTGCGGGGGATGCCGCGCAAGGAGCAACACAACGCAACGAGGCAGGCTGGCGTGCCTAAGGGCGCCGTGGCGAGGGCGGTGGAGAGGCTGCTGCTGGAAGCGTCGAAGAAGGGCAAGAGGAGGGGCGGGCGGCGTAGGGGGCGGGAGGAAGCGACGGGAGCGATGGCGACGGCGAGGGGGAAGAAGCGCAAGATCGTGCGGTCAATGTCATGGATCTGGCTGGCCCAGGTCGAGAGTAGGAAGGAGGGGGAGCCAGAGCAGGAAGATGAAGGTGCGTGAAGCTGCATATCCATGTGGCTTGAATTAACATGTCGACAGCATTGCGCATCGAGTGGGCGAAGACTCGTGCTAGATCTCTGCGGTGGTCTGAAGAGGTGGACTTGTTGGAGGAAGAGGTCCGGCGCATCGCACAATTCTTGATGTGGCGGTCGCACTGGTGGCAGGAACAGGTGGGGAAACGAGGACTCGAGGAGGGACCGCAGGCAGAGGGGGAGACGGCCTATGCTTTGCGGCAAGCGGGCCTGCAGGCGGATTTGAGCACCCGCTTCACTGAGATGTGGGCGGCGCTGCCGGAGCTCATTTCCGCGGGGAGAGCTGGGATCACTGCGGGCGATGCGGAGGGGAGCGAAGGGGGGGGGGACGATGAAGAGGAGGGGCTAGAGGGTGAGAGTGAGGAGGAGGAGGCGGCGGAGGCGGCGGAGGACAGCAGCGACGAGAACGAGCCGATACAGGAATTGGTGTCGCGGGCCGTTGTGCTGGATGCAGAGTAAGGTGTACATAGGTTGGACTTAGCATATATCGGGGATGGGCCTGTAATTTTTTCGTATTTTCTACTCTATTTTACATGTTTACCTCTGCTCATCGTCGCGGGCGACGTCAAGCATAGGCTCGGCGTCGTCGCCTAAAAGGAGCTATTGGGACCAAATAAGAGCAAATGCATGGCAGTGGCCTTTCCTCAGCCGGAGGCGCCCTGCTCTCTGCAGGACAGGTAGATAGCTGGATTGTGCGGTGATGCATTAAAACAGATCGCTAATTAGCGATGTTTATGCATCGCGGCACATCGCTGATCAGCGGTGGGTGATTGATCACACCCCCATACCGTGGTGACCGGACATCCTCTGCGCGATGAACGTATCTACGCGAGCCCAGCCGTGGAGGCTGGTGAGAGTGCCTCTCTGAAGGGATATCTAGATGGAGGGCAGAATTGCTGAGTACTCGCGGAAGGAACGAATAACCGGGGACCAATAACTTTCAAGCGCCAACAAGCGTGCGCCGCGTGAGCGGGTAGAGAGCAAGAGATGTGGTGGTCGCTTGAAGCTGGGACGAGGACAGTTTCATTCGAGCCCTGTTAGCACTCAAAGTTTGAAGGGAAGTATACATAAAATAAAATAGCCGGACGTACACACTGCATTCAGACCATTCCTAAACTCTGAGGCTAGGTGACTCGAACAGATCTACACACATGATCATGGCTAGTTGAACTAGATTTGTCCTTTTTACATCTGTGTACATAGATCTGGCTAGCTGTGTTTAGGTCAATGTAGATGTATGTAGTTCTTGGGAGTCCATACACAGAGAGACTAAAGATTGCAGTCCCATATGCGATATTCTGAAGGTCTCAACCGGCGCTCCGACCTAGACTGAGTAGTTTAGCTGTACCTGACCACGGCTAGCGATGAGGCACACTGACCTACACCAAGTCTATGCATAGGCGTATACACGGGGCCTTTGTAGTCACCTATACTGACCTTGCCAGAGGTGCACTGACCTACATTCAACTGAGTCTAGGGGGCCTTGAATGCAGTGATAGAGAGACTCGGGGGTGTACTAGTCGTGTCGTACAGCATTGTCAAGCTCAAGGACGTGAAAGCGAAACGCGCGTCTTTCTCGCGCAGTGATGGATTTTTTGACCTTCGGAATGTCGATATTCAGGCTCCTGGACCTTGACAACCCCCAGGTGTGCCATCAGGAGAGCATTCATTCCCTTTGGACCACGCACGGAGCGTGTTTCGCTTCACTGCATATTGAACCTGCGGGTCATAAATTATAATTATCAGCAATACTTACAATAGCTCACGTATCCGCTGATCGAGTCGTAATACATTCCATTACTTTGATTGTTGAATTCATGGCGTGTAAATAGCCCTATTACGAGGTCTAAGCTTGGATTGGCCTAGTGGGTGAGCCTAGTAAACTCTGGACGAAACGCGGTTATCGGGGACAGACCCGCGATCACCAGTACCAAAAGGGGAAGTCCGCGGACATTATATGGTTTTGCCATTCCAAGGGTTTCATTTGGCCGGAAATGGCATCAGATTGCCGAGGGTTTCACCGGTCTGCATGGTCGGTTTTAATCGGTCTCCCGACCGATTTGCCATCACCCTTGGAATGGCGGGGTGGCCCCAGCAGCAGTTCTGTGGCAACCATTGCCACAGCGCTGTTGCCGGCACCAGAAATAAGTAGCAGTTGCCAGTTTGCACCAGGTTGCAGTTGTAGTGCACCCGATCCAAACCCTATCCTGGGGATCTCTACCTTCCGACCCTAGAACCCTAGGTGTTTTGTCCTCTAATAAACCTAACCAACCTAACCAAGCAATGACAATCAAGTAGAATCTCTTCTAGCTTTGTTACCCCTTCCCGTGTGTTCATCTCCAAGGTACAACTGGTCAGTTGCATGCGTGTTCAGGGTTCAAATTCCAAAGACGACGGCGTGCAACGGAAGCGAACATCGCTAACGCCAACCGCGAAACATCAAGGGGCATCATTTTCGAGGAATATATTCTCTGCCCCACAGCTTGGAGTTTTCGTTGCGATGCAATTGTCGTGGCCGAATAAGGCAACTATTTTGCAGATCTGGAGTTTAAAAACGCTGAATAACAGCCCAACCTCTCCATCAACTTCCTCTCCTCAAACTTGAACCCTAAGCATGTTCTTCTCTCGTCGTGTCATTTACACCATCGCCGCTGCGCTGGCATTGGTTGCAGCTGCCGAGGCGCGCTGTGGAGTGAGTTGACCCTACCATTCTCCTTTAATTCGGGAATGAACCGTTTCTCGCAGACCAGGGGAGATCCCGATGACTGCCCCGACGTAAGTCTCGCTCACTGTTGACTGGTGATGTTCGTTGCTGATGATAATCAGAACTCCTGCGGCGAGTTGGCATTCGGGTGCTTCGCTTGCGACTCTGGGAACTGTTGAGCAAAAATAGGTAAGTCTTCGTCGCCTTTTCTTGAAAAAAAAACTTATGAAATGATTCAGACGGATTGATTTTCAATGAATAGCCATGTCGTTGTTCGCACGTGGCTGTCAGATCGCACTCATGCAATTGAATTCGTGGAGTGAGGTTACCATGCGCGTGGGACAGAGGACTCTGGCCTATTACTGGGTCGTAACGCTTCTCGACTCCCTGGTTGCGAAGGAAGAAGACCTTCCTTCGTGATCCGTTCCGTCTATGCAAGGCCAAAAATAAATTATCAGGGAGCAACGTCAGACAACCCCAGCGCCTAGTCCGATTCCTGCTGCTCCTCCAGCTCCCGGATCCTCTGTCGGAGCACCTCATTCTGTCGCTCCAGATCCACCTCCCTCGTCGTTTCTCCGGCGGTGATCGTATCGTTTGCTGGATAATGAACCACGGACTCGGACGCGACAGGCGCTGGACGATGCTGCTCACGACATTTACGAAGAGCCTCTTGTTGCTGCTCCATGGCACGCACCTCGTTCGCAAGATATCGCTGCCGTAAAGCAGCCTTTGTTTAAGCAGGTTTGGGCATCCCTTGAATTAGTCGCCGGCGGCCCGTGGGTCCGACTGGGTCGCGGTTACTCTTTTTCTTCGTGCGAGGCACAGAGCGCGGGCTCTCACCCGGCAAGGACGCGAGCTCGCGCCTGAGATTGACCGGATCCATTCTGGCGGCCGCCTCCAGCGAGTTTTATGCCCAGACCATGAACGTACGACGGCGTACATCGGCGTACGCCGAGCGATATCAGACTTCGTCTGATCTGTTTCGGATTCACTGATGAGATATGTAACGGCTGATAGCGGAAATCAGTGATCGCCGCTGATGTCATATGTTTGGACGCCCCTATCCAGCGTATTCCGGTGGCTCTTATTTTCCTCGTATACATCCGCCGGAATCCGTTGGCATCCAGTGAATTCCTCTGAATAAAATCAAATTATGAAACGGGTGAATACCGAAGAAACCGTTGGCTTCCGGTGCCCACGTGTGGTATTTCTTTGTATTTCTTCCACTTCCTCACGATGACTGCCGAACCTGGCGATGTCGCCTCCATCTCCGAACGTCTCGCCGGCATCTCACCCGGCCCTATCAGCAGTCTGACCTTGAAACCCCCTCCCATCATTGTCGAAGCTCTCGGAATAACAATCGCGACAAAGGGACCTAGCAAAACAACAGTCCCGGAGATCAAAGTCATCCTGAATGGAGCCCTGCGTGCCCCAGAGTTCGCTGCCAAAGAGGAATTTCAGAAATTTGTCACCTACACACGCCGTCCTGGGAGTGCTGCCCCGGTCCAGAACAGCGCCGACAAGGCTAGGAACGATGTCTTGCAAAGCAAGTCGGATCAAGGACCAGCGACAGGGTAAGTGGTATTCTATGCTCTGAAATCATCAAGACTCGTGCACATTTATCATTCAGAGCTCACAAGAAGCTCCTCGATGAAATGGGTAAAACCGATCTGCCTCCGCAATTTAAGCACCTAGGTGTTGGCGTGAAAAAGGAAGACAAGAATGTATTCGACAGCGATGGTAAGTCTTTCTGCTTAGTATTATTCTTATGATAGCTTATGATTCAAATTAAGACGAAAATTCTTCGGTGCTCAGCAGGGCAGGCACGGGCACCCGTAATGAAGACCAGACATCCAACGTCGGCACCCCTAAGAAAGATGGCAACACCTTTAACATAGCCCCTGAGACATACGACACGGATCTCCCCAGTATGTAACCTACTTCTGCTTGAAGAACGAGCATGCGCGAGCATCTCTCTCAGATGCAATTGGAGCAAAACGCGCTCTGCCAGCCAATGACCCCGCCCCGTGTGCACCCGTCCACCCACGACGACATGCCCATGGTCGAAAGTAACAGCAGCAGTGACGTCCCGCCCTCATGCTCCCGGCTCTGGCTTGCAAGAATCCTTAATCCCGCGCTCGACGCCGACTCGACGTGCGTCCCTTCCTCTCCTTCCGACCTTCGCGGATAACGCTCTCGTACTTCCAGGGATACGCCCACCCACCCCGCGCCCGCAATGTACACTTGAAATCTTGCACCCGTGTAGCAGCAGCGCTGACTTCCCGTCCCAGCGCATTCTCTGGCCGCAGCCTCCGCGACACACAGCCGCTGCCCTCTATCGGGGCCGCCTTCTCGCCTGTTTCCGCTACTGCGCGCCTAGACATCTACGGGTGCGTCTCCTTTCTCCCGCGGCGGTGTGGCCGGACTGACCACCGCGTATTTGTAGAGCAACGGACGGAGACGGAGAACGCACGTTCCCGCCGTACGCGCGCTCTTCCCAGCCGCATTCGCACGCTGGCCATGCACAGACCGGCGTCGCCGCGGACGCGAAGCGTACTACACCCAGCCCATCATCGCCGGCACGGACGCTCATCCCCAGGGGCACCACCCGCAACTCCACATTGCCGCCGAGGAGCGCCGACGTCGTCGCGTACGACCTGCATCTCGTCGCCACGACACGCCCAAAACGCGCAATCCCTCACCGAAACTTACGCACAGCGCAACAGCGGCTTCGCGGACCCGTACGCCTTCGCCGGCGTGGACGCCCAGCGCACCAATGTCGGCGCAGGAGCAGCAGCTTGGATGGACGACGCCGAGGAGGCGGGGTACCCACGTGGTCTCATCGCCGACTCGCAATGCGCATCCGGCGAATACGCGGAGTACGCGGCCATTGCAGAGTATGCAGATGAAGACACGGAAGACGCGGACAAGGACGCGGTGGACTATACCGATAACGCCGACACAGACGCCACCGGCTCCATATCCGACGACATCGAGACGTTCCATGAGCATGACGACTACGACGAGCAAGACGCCCAGTGCTTCGCTGCCATGTGTGCGGTGTATGTGTTCGATGGCGGCGCGGATCCCTCTCCCACGCGCGCTTGAGGCGGAGTTTACTGGGGTTGTGGATGACGCGCTCGCCCCTCACGAGCTAGACGGTGAGAATCGGGAGCGGGAGCCGCAGCGATGTCGGGCCAGCAGCAGGAGCTTCCCGACAGCCCGAGTATCGACGAAAAGAATAGGACTGGGACTCGCCCAGTCCTATCATCAGTATGCAAGTCCTATCGATGAGGAAAGGAGAATAGGATTCGCCCCATCAAAGATAGGACTCGCCCCATCAAGGATGGGACCCAACATCTCAACAATCAGAGGAGCCATCAGATGTGTGACCGCAGTTCACCTAACCGACGGGCGGTGTATGTACCTGGTGCTGTACTTACCGGGTTCTTTAACCTATATTTTCCTTGTCACACCATGTTCGAGGCTGCGGCCGATATATCACAGGGTGAGATTAAAGCCTACAGGTAGGTAGGTAGGTAGATAGTATTAGGGGCAGTCAGAGTAGAGGATTATGGAGAGATTCTCGAGAGATTAGGGGCAGTCAGAGTAGTGATTCTGAGGGTGATTCTGACTGTGATTCTGAAAGTGATTCTGGGTCTCTCGAGCGTGGGAGAATCATTGAGGACCGAGAGGTGATTCTGGGACTCAGAATCACCGAGAGGCAGAATCACCTCTCCTTTGCAGAATCAGCTCTGGAGGTGATTCTGAGGTGATTCTGAGTGATTCTGAGTGCTTCTCGATCACAAATCTGTCAAACCAATACAATCATTTTGTGATGAAATAGCGTGCTCAGAGTCACTCAGAATCAACTCGAGAATCATCCGCAGAATCAACTCTGAAAACGGGACGGTCAAAGCTGATTCTGATTCTGGCACGATTCTGAGGCAAATCAAGTTCCAGAATCAGCTTCAGAATCAACCCCAGAATCAGGTCAGAATCAGCTACTCTGACTGCCCCTATTAACCCAAGGATTACGACGCGATTATGGATTTTAAAATTTTCATAATCGTGCATAATCGTGGCATAATCCAACTCAACTTTGACCGCCCCAGATTGGATGACTTTCCATAAGCATAGATAAATTCCCCAGAATATTTACGCACTTTCCGCCGCCATTGCCGAGGCAGCTGTCAGGACCCCATCAGCTCGGAGACAAGAATACGTACAAGATTAAGTCGAAATCTATGAAAGTCTGTAGAGGGGGTAGGGACCCCCCCTACAGATTTTATTAGATGGAATAAACTCTCTTGGGTGGTGATGGGCACTCTTCGCCTTCCTCCCGAACCATCAAGCTACCCATTTGTCTCGAGAAAAGTCTGGTGCACTCCCATTGCCTGCCGGAGTTCGTTCCGGCCCTTGTTCACGAATGAGGACCACACTGATTTATATATTCTGTCTTATGGGAACGTCGGCCGTGTTCAGACTAGTTGAATATTTCGTGGGTTGATCCCATCGTTGGCACTCTCAAACAAGCTCGGGGATTATTCTATGCTTATGGAAAGTCATCCATTATGGTGCAAGGATTAGCATGGCGCGATTAATCCGTGATTAATTGTAAGGCCATAATCCGACCATAATCGTAGCCTTAATCTTAATCTTTGCATAATCTCCTCCAGAGGAGATTATGCACGATTCAAGGATTATGAATTACAGTGATTTTCTCATGCTGAAACAAATCCATAATCGTTCCAGAATCGTGGCCCATAATCCGTGCTTAATCGTCTACTCTGACTGCCCCTATTACACCGCCGGTCCCGCTTATGAACACTGGTTTCCAGGAGATATCTAAGTGCACATGCACAAGTACACTATTACCCCTGGGCTTTCCTATGCCCCCGTAGCCGAGCTCACGGTTGCAGCCTCACGACTCACCACGATACAACTAAAATAATATGAAGAAACAAAATTAAACGGAAAGAATGGGGCCGGGCAGAGTAAATCAAGCACTTAAAACGGAACACGAGAGTAGCGCAGAAAATTTTGAGGACATAGTGGGCATATTTCAGAACGAGGGTCTAGAGTAAATCACGATCTTTACGAACTCCCATGGCGGTCCGGATGCACCTTTATTCCGCCGCAAAACTTTCGGGTCTCCGCGCAATATATTCGGCGTTTTCGAACACCCCGATGGGGCTGTTTTTGATGCGCGCAGCTTGGATCCCCGCGCAATATAAACTCGAGCCCCGCGCAATATATACTGGAGCCCTGCGCAAAAAAGAGTCAAGTACAGTCGGATCGCTCATAATGCATAATGTTGTTGGACACCGAAATCCAGCCAAATCCTATGCATTATGGGCATTATACATTATGAGCACCACTCTACAGTGAGACAAGAGAGGTTGGTGGATTGAAAATCCGGCCCGATCTTATGCATTATGAGCCATTATGCATTATGACCTGATGCGTTATGAGCGATCCGACTGTATGTAGAAGCCAGATTGCTCATGATCCGCAGGGTGTCAGGATGATCTTCTCCCAAGATCTTCCTCTGCTTCTCGAGCACAACTATTTCAAGCTCCTCTGCCTCTGGAAATTTGCCCAGCTGGTGATATGTAGAGGCCAGACTTGCCATGATCCACAGGGTGTCAGGATGACCCTCTCCCAAGATCCTCCTCCGCTTCTCAAGCACCTCAACTTTCAGCTCCACTGCCTCCTTCAATTTCCCTAGTCGGTGATATGTAGAAGCAAGATTCCCCATGGCATGCAGGGTGTCCAGATGATTCTCTCCCAAGATCTTCCTTCGTTTCTCAAGCACCACAACTTCAAGCTCCTCTGTCTACTGCAATTTTCCCAGCTTGTGATAAGTAGAGGCATGACTCCCCATGGTGTGCAGAGTATTTCCATGGTCCATGCCAGTGACACTATTCTGATGCTCTAGGAGTGTCAGTGCCAGGTACTCTGCATCTTTCAATCTTTCTGCATGAAAGTATAGACATCCATATTCAATCCGAAAATCTGGACTTATACCCATGTTTCCACAGAGTAATGAATCAACATGAGGCAGGAGTTTCAAACCAGCTGACCACATGCTGTGGGGTGGAATCATTGAGATTGACATTCCAAATATGGCAACCATCCAATATTGATATTGGCCTTGTTCTGCAAGTGTACTTCGACTCCAGTTATGCACCAGTGGATGGATGGAATACAGTTCCCTATCTGGATCAAAGTTGGCCGAGGAATATGCCGTGATTTCATTCATGACATCCATGAAATGAAGTGAGTTCCAGACACCAGTCTGCACTGAAAATTGGGCCAAAAATTCGAGTGGATCACCTAGCTCCTCCTTAGAAGGACCACTTGATCGGAAGCGATATGAAGATGCACTGGAAAATATTTCCTCAGATATTCCTTTGTAGTGGAGGAATGAGCACAGCTGGCTTGCTGAGCTGTTCAAAGCTGATCTGCCATGTTGTGTTCACTGTCTAAGTATAGCCATCATGAGATTGATCTGGTTGTTCACTCAGCAATCGAGCTTGATTCTCAGCATAGAGGTTTAAATAGCTTGAAAGGGCCCCAGATTTTGATATGAATGCTCCAGCCTGAATGATGGCCAGAGGGAGATAATACAATGCCTAGGAAACACAGTTGGATACCTCAGATAAACAGAGACTATAACTGACCTTGACAATTTCATTTGCCAGTTCCAAATTTCTTGTAGTGACATCTTGAACACCACTTTTAAGCAACAGTGCTACAGCGTCTGGTTCTTCCATATCAGACACTTGAGAATGAGATCCGGCATAGACTCGGAGCCTGGGATTCCGAGATGTAATCAAAATGTTTCCATGCTTGCAACGGGGGAAAAACTTGTTGAGATTGATGTGGAGGTCATCTGCATTGTCGAAGAAGAGCAACCATTCAGCTGGTTTACTGCTCAACCACTCGAGGCCATCCTGGGCTGTGCTTCCAGCATTGTGTGTGGCAGCTATGTTCTTGAGGCCTGTGTCAATTGTTTCGGCAGTACTGGTGTCAATGAGAAATATGTCTGAGAACCTACATAAAAGTTTAGTGTCATGGAAGCAGATTAAGAGGCCAAATCACCAAGAGGACTCCTCAATGAACTTAAGGGCAATTTGGGTCTTTCCGGCACCACCTAGTCCATACAGCAGATATATGTGTTGTTCATCTAAATCCTGTTTAAAGAATTGATGCATTTTACGCAGGATATTCTGTCTGCCATGGAATATCCGGGAAGGAGGCGGACACTTTGGTGATCGTTTGAGTGGCTGGTGTTGCAACAACATCTGAAGGGAACCTCAGATTGTGAACTTGCATGTTTGTATCCATTGCCGCCATGAGCTGAACAAATTATCGATAAGAGATAATGGTTGAAAAATGGAATATAGATACAATGAAATTCAACCGCAGTTCTTGAATTCTCGTCCGATAGCCAGCAAGTTCATCAGCTGTACTGCTGAGCTTCACAACTTCCTTGAGACGGCTACTCAAGCTGCGAGGTTCTGTTTGCATTTGCTTCACCGCTTCCAAAACACCTTGCAGCACACTAACAGATCAGGATTAATATGAGAGACTCGGGATGTAGGAACACTCACCCATGAAGATCTTCACATGGCCCCTTGATTTTCACAGCAGCTGTATCGCCATGCGTAGAAATTTGATTTTCCACAATCCGGATGATGTCCATAATATTGCCGCACAGCTCTTTCAGGTCATCCCGATTCTTCTTGACTTTCTGTAAAAGTCAATGTTAGACTGCCCCTTCCCACAAATAAGTAAAGACTGGACCTCGACTGTCTTCAAGATGGCCACGACCATCCCAAAGATGCCCTTCACGTATGGGAACGGAAGAAATTCCGCGCCCGCGGTGATTGCCTTCGCCGTAAGCAGTGATGTGGAAAGCCAATTTGAGCGTGCCTGAGAGGACGGCTTGAACAGTCGGAACGTTGCTTTACCAGGTACTGTCTGTCCGGACACTCTTGAAGGGCTGGAGCTGGTCGACATGGTGGTGGGAGGAGAACCTCAGACCGTCATCAGATGTTGCACAGCCTGAGAAGGCGCTGGTGACTATGCTTCGCCGCATCACCCCATTGGGCCAAAGAAGGGGTTCTCCGACCCTATTTGATCCCCTGTGATCCCGGCTGATCCGCGCACAACCCGGCGGCACGTATACTGTGTAAATTAACCATTGATTATCGTCGACTGATCCAACACTATGTTCCTCTTAAAGCATAACTCAGTGCACCCCGGATTGCAGTTTGCCCAGTTTAACGAGCACCTCAAACATGAGTTATTTATTACCAATTGCCCCTCCCCCCGAACAGGTGAGTCAGAATCCAGACTCAGCCTGAATTAAAACAACAGAGACCGAAGAACCTGTGTGTAAAGGGCCTTGAGGGTGTGCGGAAGGTCAAAATCTGTGTGGATCTGGATAGGTTCCCAGAAGATCGGGCGAAAACGAGTGGTTAAAGCCTCGAGGATGCATGGATTAGAGTACCCAGGGCCCGCCGCACACGCCGGAATCAAAATACCAGATGCAGCAGTACAAAAAGGTGAGCGAAGGTTGCGAGGGACAGGATGGATGAAAACGAGGGAGGACGGCACCGCGCGCGCTATGGGCAGTACACAGGCATGGGGACTTCACGAGTGCCGTGAGACAGACGCACAGCTTGGATGATGTGGGAGTGGAGGGGCTGCGGGCTTCTTTTAATGTGTACCCACACCCTGGCTGCTCGTCCCCCGGGGCCCCATCGCGCACAGTGCAGGCACCAAGAATCAAGCAGAGGAGGTGGTGGCACATGCAGCTAAGGTAACGCAGCATGCCGAGCGTGAGCACCGATATGCAGGGACTCGGCAGACCCGCACACATGCTCCATGTATTAGTGAGAGCGAGCATCCCCGTGCTCGCAAATCCGTGAACTTCCTTGTTGTGGTGCGTGCGGCGAGAAGGCAAAATGTGTATGCCATGAACCGCGTGCGAACTGGAATCATGCCCCCGAGTGTCCCCTCTGCAGGCTGCGCAGACGCTGAAAGCGCAGGATGTGTACCGTGTGTGCTGCTTCGACGTGCAGAGATAGGTTTTTTTCGACATCTAGATCAGGTTGAGATCAGGCTATGTACCGGTGACGTGGATGTCGTTCCACCACTGGTGTACGAGACGCGGTCGCATGCAGCCACATAGCAGCACACGTAGCGCAGAGCGTGAATACACACCCCACGGACCGCAAGCTGCTTCACCCTGCTTCAGGCCCGAGCTCCACGAGGTGAAAAAGTATCTAGAAGGGATTCCCTAGAGATTCTTTGATTGTCCCCAGTTTTGAGGGATAAATTTCGCAGCCTTGAGTACTTGGTACTTTGCATAGGGAGGCCCAGAGGAGGTGGGAGAGGCCAAGGAGCAGGCACGAAAACGGGCCGCAACGAAGACGCGCAGAAGAGCGTCCCCAAATATCCACACAGAACTCCCGGCTTTCATCAGGATAGCACCCGGTTGGTTCGTCAACACAGACCGGGAATATACAGCGATAGCTCAGGATAGGTAGACTCGTTATCGAGTCTGCCTACCGCAAAGTGTTCGTGCCGAAGGCAGACTTGTAAAATAATGTTTTTAATTGTTCCGTCATCGAGGCCACTTTGGTTGTAAACACACCGACGTTTCCCACGCTTTGGGGGCGTTCAAAAGGAATTCTGAACATATAAATGTCTTCATTTTTGAGTTCCATTCACTCTGCATTTTTCCTTTAGTTTAACTGCCAGGTTTGGGGTGTGAACGGAAGGCACCAGAAAATTGAAATTCAAGTTCCTCGCGCGTGGATTGTAAAAATCAAGTTGGAAGATATCTAAATACAGAGAAGACGTCGCGCAGAGCCATTCAAGCGACGGAGCATTAGAGAGTAAGCGGCTTGCGTGGGGCGTTATATTTTGAAAAAATCCCGAGGATGGGATACAAAATACAGTGTCCCCACGCGCATACAGTAACCGCTCATTCTTACCTTACGGGCCATACACATCTTGGCACGCCGTTGATCGCCGCCGACTGCAGCGATTCCGCGTCGACTCCAGAGCGGTAGCGGTTGAAAATTCGGTGACGCGTCCCACGTGACCGTGTCCCAATTCAAGCTCCGCCCCAACTCCTGCCTTGTCCCCACCGAAACGCGCTGTCTCAGTGTCTGTCTCACCCCGCTGGCCGACCGCACGCTCGTCCACCGCTTCGATTGTACTCTCACTCGGCCATCCGTCCCTCTTTGTTTAAATGAGCGGGAGTGATCATGAATGGGCGATGGCAGGCCTATTCACGGTAGCAGCTATTTAACTATAGTGCGTATGGGGCTTCCTGGGTTGACCTTCCCTCTGTTTAGCTGACTCTGCTTGAAGTCTCCAGCGATAGGTGCGTCTTCCACTCCCTTCCCGGCTCTCGTCGTTACTTAGCCCGTGTACAGCCCATTGAATGGAGAACGTACGCTCCCCACCGTGCGCGCGCTGTTCCCCGCCGCACTCGCGCGCGCGGCACATACACCTGCCGTCGCACCAAAAGCCTACCCACCCGTGCAGCCCCGCGCGCACCGCTTATCCTCCATTCCCAGCAATGAGCGAGCACCGGAGTGAATGGATGGCAGGCCCTGTCATGGTAGCTGTTATTTAACCAGGTGTGTGGAGGGCCTTTCATTTGTTATCCCTGCGTTGATATCAATTCCTTACCTGACTGCTTGAAGAACGAGCATGCGCGAGCATCTCTCTCAGATGCAATTGGAGCAAAACGCGCTCTGCCAGCCAATGACCCCGCCCCGTGTGCGCCCGTCCACCCACGACGACATGCCCATGGTCGAAAGTAACAGCAGCAGTGACGTCCCGCCCTCACGCTCCCGGCTCTGGCTTGCAAGAATCCTTAACCCCGCGCTCGACGCCGACTCGATGTGCGTCCCTTCTCCTTCCTTCCTTCGCGGCTTACGTTCTCGTACTTCCAGGGATACGCACACCCACCCCGCGCCCGCGCCCGCAATGTACGCTTGAAATCTTGCACCCGTAGCAGCAGCGCTGACCCCCCACCCAGCGCGCCCTCTGGCCGCAGCCTCCGTGACACGCAGCCGCTGCCCCCGATCGGCGCGGCTTTCCCACCCGTGCCTCGCCTAGAGAGCCGCAGGTGCGTCTCCCTCATCCCTCTTCGTTAGTTGACTGACCACGGCTCCAGAGCGCAGGATGAAAACAGCTCGCTCCGTGCCCCGCGCGCGCTCTTCCCGTCAGCCTTTACGCGCGCTGCACCACATCAAGCACGCTCCGGCGCGGCATATCAAGTACGCTCTGTAGTAGGAGGGACCGCCGCTTACAGCACACGAGGAGATGAAGCGCCCATGCCCCGCATCCTCCACCCCCCCCCCCCCCCCCCGCCGACCCCTTCCCCACTGCCCCCGCACCCACTATCCGTACCCGTCTGCGGCCCCTCCCCGCGGGGCTGCGCGCAAGAGGGGTGTGGGCGCGCCCACCGCGTGCCGCTCTGCGGCCGGATTACGTACGTGCGCAGGCTGCTTGTTACCCATATGGCATCCGCGGCGTGCGAACGGCTCCACGGACGCGCAGCGCAGCAGCGGTATCGCGTCCGACGCACAAGCTCTCACCAGCACGGACATGTATTGCCCGCGTGCCCTCGTCGCCGCCGCCGAGAAGCACAGCAACGTCTTCCCGTACACCCCGCACGCCGTCGCCAACCACACGAGCCGCTTCGCGGACGCGCAGCGCGAGAACGGCTTCGCGTACAACCCGCACGCCTTCGCCGCCACCGACGTGCACGACGCGCACGGCTTCACTACGGCACCAATGCGCAGCACGACAGCGGCTTCGCGTACACCGCGCACGCCTTCGCCGCCACGGATGCGCACCCCATCGGCGCCGCCGACGCGCAGCAAGACAGCGGCTTCGCCTACAACCTCCACGCCTTCACAAATGCGCATACCATCGCCGCGGACGTCTCCTGTCCGCATCCCATCGCTGGGTGCACATACGGCTTCGCTCCCGTGCGTGCGGCGCGCACCAGAGTCCGCGGCCGCTCGGGCGAAGGAGCGTCAGCAGCAACAGAGCGGGGTGATGACGACGAGGGGCAGATTACCCGCGGGCTCTCATCGCCGACGCGTATTATGAGTATCCCGTCGCCGAGGCGCGCGGGACCGGGAGGACGGCGATGCGGGCGCAACAGCAGCTGCAACGTGGGGAGAGGACGGGGAGGGGGCGGATTATCCGCGTATTCTCGTCGTTGGGGCGGGTAGTGTGGGGGAGCGCGGGGACGATGAAGACACCGATTATGCGGAGTATACAGATGAAGCCATGGGTGACGCGATGCACGACGACTGCTCTGACTTCATTGTGTGGGACAAGGACCAATACACCTCGGTGGACGCCGACGCCGACGCCGACATTGACGACATGGAGACGCTCCATGAGTGTGCCGCCGCGGACATGCAAGACGATGCGTTTGATGGAGGCGGGTTTGAGGCGGAGTTTGCGCGCGGACGTGAAGGAGGACGGGGAAAGGAAGGGAGAGTTGCGCCATAAGCGGGTACTGGTCGAGCAATGAGCACGGAGGGTCGCTTCCCCTCGCACAGATGGCGCGTCTGGCAGCGCGCCGCTCATTTGCGTGCGGACCCGCTGTTATTTTATTTGTATCTTATTCCCTTCGATTCTACATTTTCCTCATCTCTCTTGACTACTCAGATGTACCTATAACTGTGCATATACCTCACACTCGTGTACCTCTCGCTATCTCTCCAGCCTAGACTTAGATTTCGGGATGATTATCCGTGCAGCAAGGGACTCCGAAAACGGTATGATCCATCCTGCCGCGATGGATTCTCGCTGACACGACGGGTAGGCTCCGTTCCCCGTAAATACCACAGGCCTCGTATTGCTCGACACAGAAACCATCATCGTTCCAAACTGCCTTGAGGCCACGTTAGAGGGCCGTTGGCGGGCCGTCAAGTTGGACTTCGGGCCTTTGGCCTTGGGCGGAGTACAAGTGATGAGTGATGAGCCCGCGCCGCGAACCGCGGGGTAGGCATTCAAATGAAGAGCTTTTTGTTCATGAATAGACATTCAAGTGGGCCGATAGGCGTTCGCTGCCATCAATAGGCATTCAATATCATCAATAGGTGTTCACGAACGCCTATGCTACTAAAGTTGTCGCACCTCCCTTGGACGTCACTCTCTCTTCTTGGGATGCGCTCAAGGGGGTCCAAGGATAAGCATTGCCCATATGGGGTCGGGTAGGTTGGTTGGGCCCCGGCCGCCAGAAAAAAAAATTGTATGTACTTTTATTTTGCCCTAGTATGAGGCCTAGGACACTCTCGCAACCTCCCAAGCATACTGTATGCAATGCTGACGGGATATTACTGTCGTCAGTAGCTTGGTTGGCTGTAAATATGGCCAACATCACTGTTGAACCGCCTCCCGATCAGGCAAGTCATCATGTGATCTCCGAAATGGTCTGGACCAACGCCGAAGTCTTTTTCTTCAACTCGCACCAATTTCGTGATTCAACACCGGGATGGACTCCGACATCCCATCTGAATGTCCCGTAAGGCTCAAAAAAATTCTAGCGGGAAATTTTAAGCTCATATAAGCGATTTCCCACGGTAGGTTGGTAGGTTGAAGCCCGAAAGGCCGGTTTCCAAAAAAAATGTAGGTGATATCATATTTTCTTATCGTTGGACCCCCTTGGATGCGCTGCAGCGTCTGACTGTGATATATTTGATAAAATCCAAGCTTAAGAACTACGTATTCCACTTAATCATCCACAATACGTATGTATGGATTGCACAAGAGGATGGTCGATCCTTAAATATTGGAAATACAAGTACATCAGTACGTCGTACAACTACTTACCACAAGCTGGGTATCAAATGAAGCCAGAGCCGTGTCAATATCCCACCCACGCCTTGACGTTGCCCGCTGCGAGCTTACTCGCGCCACGTACGGCCGGACTGAGGGCGTCGATTTTGCCCACGGAAAAGCTGATTCCTCCAAATTCTGCGTCCGCAGATGCTGCGGATGAGTAAGCCAGGCGATGGAGGAATTCAAGAATTTTGAGCCCAGGCTGACGAGCACGTTGATTTACACACGAAGTCTAGGCAGAACAAAGGCTCACAACATTTTCTTTGACATCTGCGGCGCAAGCCTCCGAAGCCTGCAGCTTCTTGTACCAATCGGGGAAAGTCACCAGCTGTAGATCTTTTATGCCACATATCTCTTTCAGCGCGTCCCGGACGCAGTCAATGACGAAATTCCAGGGAACGGGTTGGGTATGTACGAGATTCAGGATAATAGGCAGGCGCTCAGAATTGCTTAGAGGATTGAGACCGACGTCCATGATGAGCTGTGCCACGGTCTCAAAGTCGATCCAGGACACCAACTAACAAAACCGGTCAATCGTGATGGCTGAGGTTTCGAGGGAAAATACTTGCGCCGTTAGCCAGCGGAAGCTAGCCAAGTGTTATGCTTGTCTTGACCATTCAAACTCAGGCCCAGCTCACCGAATTGTACCAGTCTGCCTACGGCAACGTGCTCGCCACATTATTGCGACTTGTGGGCAGACTGGTGACGAGTCTGTGTTCAGTATCCATCCTGTGGATCCACAGGAAGGAATTAGCCTATATTTCGCCGACGAAAACCGTCGGTGAAACTCAAGTTGAACCCTAAGGCATGCCGTTTATAGGGTATCCATCCTGTCGATCCACAGGCAGGAATTCTCCTATACTTCCCCCGTCCTCCGTGAACCTTCGTCTCCTTCGTCTCCTTTTCTTTTCTTACTTTACTTACTTACTTAATCTCTTATTCTTTCTCGCCTCGCATCTCCTCTCTACGACACTTCCCCGCACCAGGAAGGCAGCATCCAACCAAAATATAATCTCCCGCACCTCCCCTCGAATGTCCTTTATCTCATTCCAAGTTTCCCCGTACGTACCTATTTTCCTTTGGCTTCAGACAGTATAAAGATCATCTTACATACCCATACCGTTACTTACCATACCCCTTACTACTTTGTAGAGTACTGTCGCGATAGCTATCTGTAGCCAGGTACGACAACCCATGAAATCAAATCAAATCAAATCCCCGGACAATCTCGGGGCCGTGTCGCCACCCGCGAAGGCTGGTCCACTGTACCAATGGGTAAGAATAAGTCAAGAAGGTGGGAAGCAGCAGAAGCGCTCCGAATGACGCAAGTGAAACATACACAGCCACCAAAGCTTACCCACGATTCTCAACCCAGAGCCTACTGTCTCGTGTCGATTGACGCGAGCACTTTCTGCAACGCTGTATGTTTTCTCAAAGTTTTCCTCGTAAACATATTTTTTGCGCTTCCACTCGTTATATGAAGCCGGAAGCACTCCAATAGTCGACCCATGCCTGGACGTTCTCCTGGGTAATGCTACTCACGTGGTGCATGGCAGGGCTGAGGGCCTGGATTTTGTGCACGGAGAAAGTGGGTCCTGCGAATTCGGCGTCCGCGGATCCTGCGGTTGAGTTGGCCAAGTGACTGAAGAAGTCGAGCAGCTTCAAGCCAGGCTGATCGGTGTGTTAATAGAACAAACGAGGACATCATATAATATGCACCCACAAGATCTTCTTTGACGTAACGGCCACCGCGAGCCTCACAAGCCTCCAACTCTTTATACCAGTCCGGGAAGCGCACGAGCTTCAAATCCTTGCAGGTATTACTTTTCTTCAAGAGCACATCCCGGATGCAGCTCATCACAAAATTCCAAGAGACGGGTCGGGGATGCACAATATTCAGCACAGAAGGTAGTCGCTCAGAAATTTCGAGAGGGGTAAAGGCTGCATCCATGATGGCTTGGGCGACGGTTCCAAAGTCGATCCAGGACACGAGCTGTACTAATCGGTCAGTCACCACGTCTATATTTTCCGAATATTTTACTTGCGCCGTCGGCTAGCGGAAGAAGCCCAAGACTTATGCTCGTCTTGACCAGGATTGCCACCCAGTCAGTGGTGGCCCACGCTCCCCGAGGAAGTGCACCACAAACCTGGCCGATTCGGAGACATGTCACATTCAAACCGCTGTTGGCCAGAATCTGCGACATCCGCTGATGATCAGTAGAGTATCTACAATCCCGACAGCGAAACGTACCTGTTCTGCCACATATTTACTTTGTCCATATCCACCTATTGCAGCGCTTGTATCGCTCAGGATATCCTCCGGACAGGGGCCACGACTAAGATCCCACCCTTGCGCAGATGCGATGGAGGAAGTGAACAGAAATCTCTGTGTGTTTGGGCTCGAGAGTGCAAGGTCCATCAGGTGACGCGTTGCTAGAATGTGCGGCTCGAACGACGAAAGTACCATATTGAAATCGAGCGTCCAGGCGTTGTGGACGATCAGCGTGATCGAAGTGCGCATCTTGGGTGAGGTCGGGTCAGCACGACTAAATTAGAACCGAGTGAGTAGCGTACCTCTTGGTACAGAGCCGATTTCAACCCGAGATTATCTTGGTCGGCTTCGCCCTCGACATAAACAAGTTTCGGGGAAGCCAGTAGGAGTGTGTCGAGGCCACGTCGGTTGAAAATGCCCACGTGTCGGTCAGCGATAGGCCGTCCGGACGGTCGATTGAAAGCGTAGATCTTCAGGACTCTGTTGTCCATCAGCAGCGACGCAAGGATCTGGGACCCAAGATTTCCCGTTGATCCAGTCAAGAGGACCACAACTGACTCGCTAGGGCTGGGCGCGAAGGCCTCCGGGCCTGCAATACCAGAACAACTGTACTTGGCGATCAAAGTTTCCATTTCACTTTCTCGAATCCCCACGCCCTCTACGGTTCCACCCACTAACTCTTCAAGGTAAGTCGACAGTTTGGAGATGGTGGGATAAGAATAAACGAAGTTCTGCGTGATCGCATTGGCTGCGTTTGCGAGGTTCTTGGAACGTAAGGCCGTCATAACACGCAGGCGGAAAACAGTGGCGGTCAAACTAATGAGTGGATATTTGGTGCATTCAATAGAGCGCATAGTGAATCCCTGACCTGTCAAAACCTTGCTTGAAAAGATCCTCGCTGGGTGAAATTGTCCGGTCCTCGCACAGGGTTTTGGCCAGCTTCAGAAGTAACTCCTGAATCTGTGCACCGTTCCATACGGCGGGTGGCTCAATGTAACCAGTTATGTTGGTTTGCCCCTCAACAGTGTCGTATCTGTCGATCGTGAGCGCAACTCTGGCCCTAGAATTGCAATACATACATCCCTTCGATCTCCGCTGCGTACAAACCGAGTGCAGCTTTGCGCATAACGGTCCCTTTCCCGGCGCGGGGTAGAGGTTTGTCCGGGGAAGTGAACAGGACCATCTCCTTAAAGATTCGACTAAAAGCAGGGGCGTCCGTGTTCGCCTCCTCGATTATGGGCCTAAGATTTGATGATGTCAGTCGGGGCACAATTTAGCGGGGAAGTAATTACCAAACTTTATTCCGCAGTTCTGCAAGTTTGATATCGTTCTGAACGTCGAATTGAAGGTTCGGTGGTGTTTCGATCAGAATTCCAGCTTGCGCGCGCTCACGGCCAAACATAACAGCGGCTGCGACGCTACGTTTTGCATGAGCATCTGCAGCACGCGTCGATAGAATGAACTAACAGTGGACTGCTCATGACGATGTCTTCCATGGGGGCGGGCACTGTTTTCTCTCCGGAGCTGTGAATGATCACGTCATCGAGGCGTCCAACGCTACTTTGGATTCAGCCCTCAGACACTATAATGACTGGGACCGCGAACGTACAGTTTCCACAAGTGCTTTTTGTGCGAATGGTTTACGCACAAGTCCGATGTCGAATAGCCCCTGACACCGTTCAAATTGTGCACCATTGGGGTGTGATGCTCCCATGCCTGCAAGTAAACGCAAATCAGAACGCTGTTGCAATTAGGAGCGAGAAAACAGCGCACCAAAAGCTGACATTCAAATGTATCGTCGCCCTGAGGAGCCCACCTCACTTTCACGAGCGGGGAGACTCGGAACCACGCCCACTCCTTCGTGTCGTCTCCATTTTGAATCATAGTTGAAATCGGGCCAAATTCGGTAGCGCCGTAGCCACAGATAAGGTTTAGCCCCGCATTCACGAGAGCATCCCCAATTCGCTGGGGAAGTGGGCCGCCCGAGAATAGCTATTGCTGATCAGGAAATGTACAACGAATCGAACAATATGCGACTAACGATGCGATCCAGCGTCTTGAGGTATGCGATGGCGGGTGGAGAATTAAACCAAGCGATCAACAAGACGGGTACCGTGATGAGTGATCGGCATTTTGTTTTGCGCGCATGCTCAATAATGCTGTCGGGCGAAGGGGTTATAGGGACCGCTTCCGGGGTTGTTGCGGTCGGTGGGTACACCGCAACGCAGGTTCCGGAGAGGGGCTGCATGAGCTGTTGAATTACACCGAATATGTGGAAAGACGGGAGTGCCATGGCTCCTATGGGTCCCCAGTGTTCAAGGTGGTCTCGGACCTCTGCGATTGCGGCTGAATGAAGAGGGAATGTTAGGGAGTTGTAAATGAGACATGGTCAAATCCGACATACGGAGAGCGAGCCATTGCTTGAGCACTCGGTGAGTCTGGCCAACAGCTCTGGGAAATCTGGTGCTTCCTGAGGAATGGATGTAAAGGGCAATCTCGTCAAGGGATTCATGCGATACTTCCGTGGGATACGAGTGAAATGAAAAATCCGCCGTCTCGGCGCCCAGGTTCGGATAGACTTGCTGCAGTGACGGAACCTCTTCGATCTGCAAAGCAAAATCTGGATCAACCTCAGCAATGTGGTTCTTGATCCCAGCCAAGAGATCATCGAGCGTGGCACAAGTAGCTATGATCCGGTGGCAGGACGACGCGTTGTAGCAGCCGGAGGATTGCAGTAGGCGAGTTTCTAGGGGAAATGGGGAAAGGCTGTTGACGCCAGCATCAACATAGGGTGCAGATACTCTAGACGAGGACACGTACAGTGAATCCAGCCGTCATGAGACCGACCAGAATGGTATGGTAGAGTACGGTTCCGACAACGCAAGAACCGCCACGACTTCGCCATTTTGACCTTCACGGTTCGGACGAAGGATGTTGGCAGCACGGTGCGTGGCGCGACCAAATTCCAGGTGTGTGATGGCTGTAACTTCTTCAGACCCGGGCTGTGCATAGATGTAGAATGGACGCGAGGGATCCGTCTCGCAGTTCCGAGCAACAAGGTCGGGGATAGACATAAAGGCACGGCTCGGAGACTTCGAGGACATGGGTACCGAATGAGCCTCAGTGCGGGCCACAGGAGGTTATTCTGGTCCTTTGAGCTCCCTATTAGTTTCTGACTGAAACATGATGGAAACTCCTGACCTTCGCACCAGATCCCCGTTAATCGTCCTGTAGGGCGGCGTCTACTAAACGAATCATGATCACGACGCCCACGAGGACAACATCCTCTGTGGCTCCCGTGGAGGATGAGGAGGGTGTACTGCCATTGATCCGACGAACTTTAGCAAGCGGTGTGCCGGAAGGCCGGCGACGGTCCGATGGCCGGAAGATGGCCGGGAGATCTGTATGTTCGAACTCTCTAAAATCCGCAACATCCCAGACTTCGTACATTTACGGCGTCCAATGCTACGCAACCAGATTCGATACAGTCCAGCCTCACGGCATAGAACGTCGACAGGAAGCGGATTACGGTCAGACCGGTGCGCGTCTTCCATTCTTGGTAGGTCCGCCATCTTTTCGTTACAGTAATATGCTTCCATTACACTCTCAGGATAATGACAGCATGACAGACTGGTGCGGGTCTGATATCTTTTGTGGGTCCGCCATCTTCTGCTCCTCATGTCCGCTGGATACTGACAGCGGGCTCTATCTTCGATCTAACAAGTCGGACTTCGGCTGTAACTTGTTTCGCAGGTGATCAGGCTTGGATCGATATGGCGACTCATCTATTCTCAGCCCATTGAGAAATGTTGCATGTGCTGTTTGCACGGCGTTCAGTCACGGCCAATCCTTTCGAGGACTAGTTCGCAAACCAACGTTCTGCACCCCAAGGAATCTGGAAGGCGGTTTAAAAAAATCGGGGCGTTTAGAAAAGCGGCGTCCGGCTAGCTCGCGCGGCCATCTCCGCCTTCATCATGGCTCACTTAAATATGACTTCAAGACACTGTGTGCGCTGACGATTTCTCCCATCCAGCATGTACTCAATCCCAATTGTTCAAGTGTAGGTCGACCTTCAGATTTTATCCTCCTTTTCCTTATTTTGGACTGCGCAGGTCTGGCCCGATATTAAATTTATTTGGTTCAGAACTTTTTTCGCTCTCTGAGTGACCACTCTAGTATCTTGCAACAGTTCTGAATGTTGGTCTGTTTGGGGCTTTGACTGTTCAACTGTGTAAGCCGTCTTTGAGTTGCATCTCTGTGTCGACCAATTTGACGCGAAACTTTAGACTTGTATCATCAGGCTTTCCCCAAGGATCGACTGTACACTAAGGCCCTCGTTACTCCATAGGCCTGATCGAGACGGTTCAAACAATCTGGTTTATTCACGATGCATTCGTGGTGTTTGGATACCATTTTGCTGACCCATCGGAGTTGACTAAAGTCCATTCGGAATGGTTGCTCGTACCCGTCATGAGTGGAGTCGGTATGGCATTTGTCCAGCAAGTCGTCCGCGGTTGATTTCTGTTGCAGTTGCTTTGATGGGGCAAGGCTTCTACGCATACCGGGTATATGTCCTCTCGAAATCTAGATTGGTTCCCCTCTCCATACTAGCCGTCAGTGCATCTCCCAAGGCGCCTCCCTTATGTGCAAAACACTTATCTCGTGGCAGATTTCCCTGACGAGTAGTGTGGCCGCATTCGTCATGGGTGCTTTTATGTTCCAAGGTATGTATGCTTGCCAAGCTCAGTATGTTCTGTATACCGACTCACTTACAGTCGGTGACCTGACGCTCCTTGAGAATTATCGAACTAAAGTTGTGCTTGTGGTATGACTTGATCTCTCATTCCCGTGCAACGTTGAAACAGGCTCTCAGACATGGTGTGCCACCTCCGCGTTGTGTGATATTCTCATTGCTATTTGGATGACATTCTACCTCAGTGTAACTGCCCTGATGTAGGCAGCTTTATCTAATACCAGATTTCATACAGGAACAGTGGTGAATAAATTGCGTAAATAAATTTCAAAAACGAAAGGAATCACGCCGTCGACTCCTCCAAGGCGGGGTAATCTGTATATCCCATCTCGCTCCCCGGGAGGTAAAACGTGGTCCTGTCCGGTTCGTTCGTCGAGAGGGCTTTCATAAGACGCACAGGAAGGTCGGGCTTCCATCAATAAATTAAAGTCGTGATCAGCACGACGCCCCAAGTCAAGGATATGGCCTCACATTCGCAAGGAACTGCCTTCCAAAGGCAATGAGATCGCCATCTTTCTCCGCTCTCTCAAGCGCGCTGTCTCGTGAGTATCCACCGGCGGAGATGAATGTCTTCGGTGCCCAGAGGGCTCGCAAGAAATCGTTAGACGCCGTGCTGTCGTCCTCCTCGATGTCGCCATCCCCGCTGATGCGCGGCTCAACAACGTGTATGTAGGCAAGATCCGGGTGCGTAGCCTTCATCTGCCACACCAGGTACGTGAAGGTGGGCCTGGGATCCGTCATTCTCATCTCTGCTTACATATTAGAACTCGCTGACCACTGCGAGTTTATGCGTACCTCCCCAAGTGCTCCAAGGGCTGACTCTGATCCCAGTACGATCCGCACCGATAGTTTGGGTGACCGCGCGTAGGACTTCGAGGGCGAAGCGAGATCTCTTTTCGACGCTCCCACCGTAGTCATCCGACCGCTTGTTGCTCACATCTTGCAGAAATTGATCAATCAAGTATCCGTTGCCCGCTGAGAGTAGACTGTAAATTCCATGGATCTGGGGGCCAAGTGACGACGAACCGTGAACTTCGACCCCATCGAAACCAGCACGCAGTGCATTTTTCGCCGCCTGCACATACAAAGAAACATATTCCTGAATTTCGAGCACAGACAGTGGACGGGGAGCTTCGTCCGTAGACTTCAATTGCACATCGGACGCCGAGATATATGGGAATGCTGCATCCTCTCCACGCAGCTGAGTGGGATACCCTGAGCGACCCAGGGCCCAGAGCTGCAAGAAGATGTAGGAACCACAGGTGTGTACGGAATCCGTGATCTGCGAAAAGCAGTTCAGGTTGATAAAATCAAACCTCAGCTGCCTCGTACCTCTTTCCAGGATCCTATCTGTTCCTCATTCCAGATCCCCGGGACATGCGGATACCCACCCGCGCGAGCCGCGATCAATGTCG